>CAAKHG010049700.1:0-17999 GCA_901007715.1 Dactylopterus volitans | reverse complement strand
TTTTGTGCAGGCTTGCTCAACTGGCGTTCCTTCATTGTGACACCTTCACAGGGCTGAACCCAACTGAGCTGAGGACGCCAGAGGGCTCATGTGTTGTTTCGGGGTGGCAATGAGGCGATTTTTTTTTTTTTTTTTTTTTTTTTTTTTTTTTTTTGCCTGACTCTGGATGCAGTCGCTTTGTGTGTACTGATTACTGACCCAACCGCAAACAATGAAAAAGAGCCGGTTGGACATCGGGATTCACCATGTGGAGTCCACACTGACCGACGTCGACCCCTCCTCAACTTGACCCGCACCATCTTTTCATCTTTCTCAGAACAGAGAGCTGCGCAAAAACGACGGCAACAGCCAGCCGCTTGTGGTCCATATTTTTTCGCCGTGAACCGTCGATCTCGTAGACGCCGTCTCTCCCGTGAGGGCTTGCTGCGTACAGTTGGCTTCAGTTGGTGATCCCTCATCCGACGCAGCCGTTAAATGTGCGATCCAGAGTCTTTCAGTCATCATAAAAAAAATAAAAAATCTGCTGAAACTGGTCGGTTGTTGTTCTCCAGGTCTTTTCGACGCAGCTGTGAAGGTCTTGCGGCGTCTCCCCAGCTATAGACGCTTGTTCCGGAGACTGCTGAGTCAAGTGTGAAACCTTGTGGTAAAATCCAGTAAACTGGTGCTGAAGTTTTTACGCAGGTCCAAACCAAGGGGGCCTTTGTACCTGAGATATTTTTTTAAAAAAAAGGGCATTTCCTGTTAACGACACACTCTCTGCACGGCCAGCAAATGGAACAAGTTTTGTCTCCATACATCAGCGTTACCCTTTTTAGATGCGTTCACGACTGTCCGCTTTTTGACAATTTTGCAGCTCACCGAAAAACAACTCCAGCTCTGCTTCGATTAGTAGCCACCGAAGAAGTCTCGGCATTGCCTGTGCTTTCTCCCCCCTGGCGTGACCTTACCAGGCGGTTGGTTATCTGTATCTTTTTTTGTTAAAGACAGCAGTGCTGTAACTCTATCCCCTTGTTTGCTCCACAGTCATGGATGTCACCGATATCATAACGGGCAAAATGGACGATGAAGACAAGCAGCACTTCATCCCGTTCCAGCCGTAAGTGTGCGACAAAATCCCTTTTTCAGCACTTGATTCCTTTTCAGTCGTGTGTGATGTTGCCAGGCTGACAGAGTCTGTCTTTTACACTTGCTTCCGTTATTTTTGAGTGTGTGCTCCACGTCCGAGACACAGCAGTTGCGCTTAAATGTCTTTTTCCAAGTCCCGATTCCTTGACACCTGATTAGTCAGGATTTTAAGACAGTTCCGCCTCTCTATTCCCTGCTGACTCAATTAAGGCAATCTCATTAACTGCTGCCACTCTCATAGGACAGTGCACAGAGCTCGAGTAACCTTTTCCTTAACATGATTTTCTGCATAATTGGAAATGCTTTGGATTCAGGCGGTTTAGCCGGCGAATCACCTAAACTTAACAGTTTGATCTGTAAGCATAAATCATGGAAATTAGTGCCTTCAAGTGCAAAGAACTGAGTCGAAAATGGCAATATTTGCTGCAGAATTGTAGCTAAATGAAGTTTTTGAAGCAGTGGTGCCACCACCTATAATTGTATGGATACTTACCATTCTGCAAATTATGCGGTACACCCTCCTCCATCCTCTTGCCCAAGGCCTGCGGGTCCAGAGTCCTCCAGAAGGAGGAACGAGGTTCCTTGAGGAGCTTTGGGGGGGGAAGTTTTTCAGACTTATGTTACACAGGAGCATTTACCTAACAGCAAAAACTTTAATTACTTGTACGCGGTTGACTTTTGAGATGCCGTGCTCCATGATTAATTCCAGTATCCCCAAAATGACGGTGGAGTGAGTGGGGGCATCCTGGGTAATAAATTCCAGGAAGTAAACTCGTCCAATTCTACGTCTTTTCATTCCATCGCCATCTCATCCCCAGTGGGAGAAGCAAAGAAGTTGGGAAAGCGGGGAACCATCTTAGCATATATTATCTTAATAGACCCATTGTGTTTTCTCGGAAGTGAGGGAGCCATTCAGGGAAAGTTTGACACGGTGATGGGAATTTGGATCGAGTCCTGGCATCTCCACAGATATGGAAATAACTCTCTGAACTGAATTAGATTGAAATCCTGCAAGCTAGTTCATTCTTCAAGATTTCTCCACAGGCTCCCTCAATACAGCACTTTGTGTGGAATCCCAGGGAGGGGAATCGAATTGGATTATGCGCTTGTATCAAAACTGGAGTTGTGCTGAAATGATCGGCTAGTTGATAATCAGCTACTTTCAGAGTAAGTTTTTTTTTGTGGGCCGAACATTAAGCTTACAAAAATAACTGGAGCAGCGGCTTCCAAATAGGCCTTGGTTCAAAATTCCCAGATGTGGGGATTTAGTTCTTTCAGTAAAAAAAAACAACAACAAAAAAACAACATCCCTTTGATTCTTGCAATGTCACCCTCCAGCAGCAAATGGAGAATCACCTTGATTTGACATTATTCCGTCGTATTTAGTCCTGTTTAATGGCATTTAAATTCCTCTTTCCATTTGACCATGTGCTGAATACCTTCAGCACCTCAATCTGTCCAACTCTTTTGGTAGGACATCACTTCCAAATACATAAAAAAAAAAGAGCAAGTCATTACAAGCTTGAGGGGAGCGTCTGCTGTTCCTGCCGTCTGCCAGCGTTTTGTTCCATGAATGTACAGAGCGCTGCCGTCTCCTCTGCTGCCGCCCCGCTTGGATTGATTTTTCGGATTCAAGGATGGAGGCGCTGGAGACGAGTCTTGACAAAGATCCTCGACTGATTCCTCCATGTTGACACCGGCACCGTCCTCTCCCCCCACCCCCCATGCACTTCCTCTGCTTGTTTAGAGTCGCTACACTGCTGACGCCATCCCTTCCTCCCCGCACATATTTCTCTCACAGCTGCCACGTTTAGTGCTTCCCACATCTGCTCCGTTCTTATGCCTGACACGCTGTGCACCTGAAGCCTGATGGAGTTTGCCAAAAAACATGATGCTTGAATGATGAGACAATGAGGGAAATTAGCAGTTGTGTTTACGTCGCGTCAGTGTTGGTGGTGAATGTAGTCGAGTTCTTCAGGGTGTGCTATGGAATCGGTTCAAGAAAAATTACACGCTATTTCAAGTTGTGTGGGGGGGGGGGTCCATTTAGGGATCAGAAGGTGGCTCGCAGTGCATCCTGGGAAATGTAGTCACTTCCTGCACAGCTTAGCAGAAGGACTGGCTCAAAACTTACTTAATTTACCATCAAAACTTATTGGGCACACGCATGGAAAGTGGTGAATTTTCCCCTTTTTTAAAGTTTCACCTTTTTGAAAACATTATAAACAGTTTAATCCCCCCAGTGCGCCAGCCACTGTGTTTCCATTTAATTACAAAATGAATTTGAGGCAGACTTTTGAAATGACGAGAGAGGGAAATGCAAATCAGATGTGTGTGTGTTTTTTTTTTTTTTTGATAAACTGGTGTAGAGCGAATAATTTAGATTGCGACGCATAGTCTCATCAGCGCTTGGCAGTATACAGCTGCATAATAAAGAGTGTAGAAGAATCAGAGGTCAGAAACAAAGTGCTTGTCTTGCTGTTGCTGTTTTTTTTTATCATTTAAAAAGGGGTTATTTTGAAATATTGTGGTCTTCTCATTGGTCCACACATCCACCTGCTGTGCTGCTACCAGCCATGTTTTAGCATATCATGGGAAGACATCAGCTCTCCTTCCTGTGTCAGAGTGGAAACAGCTGGTCATGTGAGTTCAACCTTCACTGTGTCAAGAGTTTATGCGTGAAAGGTTTCCCCCGCCTCCCACGAAAGCTCATTAACTTTTTTTTTTTGTTTTTTTTTTTTGGTTTGGAAAGACAAAAGCGCTGCCACAAGTGAGCTTAAAAAACGTTTCACAACCCTCAGGACCCTTTTTTTTTGTTCTGTTTTTTGTTTTGATTTTGTCGTCTCTGTTAACCTGTTCTAACGTGTTCGCATAAATTAATGGAAGTATGGCTGGCGACTCTATAAACGCTGACGTGACCTCATTTCCTCCACAATGATTGCTTTGTGTGCTTCCTTCATCGCCCGTCCTGCCTCACTGTTAACCGCTAACAAGCGGCTTTGTCTGTCATGGTATTCGCATCAGTCCTCGCTGTGTTTGTCTCTCCATCTCCCTTTCGCCCCGCCCCCTTTCCTCACAACATCACTTGTGGCTCCTCCTCCTCCTCCTCCTCCTCCTCCTCCTCCTCTGTCATCTCTTCTTCTCTGTGGCGTTTGCCTGCTGTGTGCATCCTGCAGGCTAGCGTTGGATGACGCCATTCGCCACAAGCAGCTGAACATCTCCCGTTTCTCACCCAGGGTGGCAGGGGAAAACGACTTTCTCCAGACAGTCATCAACAAAGTCATCACTGCCAAAGAGGTCAATCACAAAGGCCAAGGTGAGGTGCAAGGTCGCGCGCAAACACCGCAGACATGAATGCAGCTGGCCGCTCTCCCATCAGATTATTAATATAACTTATTTAGGTCGTGAAAAAAAAATGGAAGTCTTGTAAGTCAAGACCTTTTTAAATCCGAATGATCTGGACCACCGTACATCCTGCTTGATATTGGTTCTTCAGGGCATCTCTTCTAATTTTTGAATGACATTTTTCTCTTATCATCCTCATGCCGTTATCGCTGTGTTGTTTTACGCGGCTGGCGCTGCCTTGCCAAGGGACCGAAGTCGGCAGTGGGTGCTGGCTACAATCGCGCGCGCGTCTACACGCGCATGTTCGAAGTGCACTTTCCCTTTTTATAAATAACCTCAAACTTAATCATTGCAATTGATGCGTAGGTGCCGCGGCAACTCCGTTTTAATACTCTTTGCAACGTTCTGTGGATGTCACCCCTTCTCAAGAAGGGGAGGGGTTTAATTTCCTCCAAAAGATTAATAGAATTAAGAAAATAAAGTTTGCCTTTGAGTTATGAGGGCACAGCTTTCACCTTCTCTATTATATCTCCTGCACTTGTGAGCCAACTCTTCACTGGGATTGCACCGTTTTTTTTATTTTCCAGCACGGCATCTTAAAGAGAATTGTAGCCATTGTGAAGTGCTTTTATCTATACTCCAAAGGATACTTACTCATCCTCCGACTCCCATAAATGTCTTGTAAATCCTCACAAGAAAGGCTGAATAATATTTAAAGGGTGATGTTAGATATTTTTACCCCACTTATGCCAGTTGTTTTTTTTCTAATACATCTAAGACCAGTTCATACAAAGTAGCACTACCCAGCACACCAGCAGGGTGTCAGATTTATTCCCCCTGATGATGTGATTCTTCGTCAAGCGCTCGCACTATAAATCACCGCCGCGCCACCAGCTGTTAATTAACATGTTAAATCTTCTGCAAAGACTCGATCTTGGCGCTGACTTCATTTCGGTCGGCAGTCGAGCGGCATCTAAGGGAACATCATGACATGGCATTGTTATGCCCCATGAAGACATCCTTGGATAAATGTCAGCCCTGCTCCGGCCCACACCGGGGAGAACAACAGAGAGGCCTGAAGCAGCTCTTTTTTTTTCTTCTTTTTTTTTCGGTCACACTTGCATATCAAAAGGCTTTCTGCTAGTCTAGCGAGAGATGTGTCACTCATAACAATATGGGGGCTCTAAAGTGAAAGTGAATAGAGCTGTAGGGATGAAAGCGTCGGCGTAGCATGTGAAGGGACTTACTTTGTGGTTGTTTTTCTTTGTTCCCTCAATTATGTCTGTCGAGGCCGCGTCGTTTTCCACCAAGAGAATATTGAGAACCACACTGTCGCCCCGACTGGCGCAGGACGTCTTTTATGGTTGCAGTCCAAGTGAAAGGTCGTATTTTTGGAAGATTTTCCGCCTCAGAGTGAAGCGGTGGTCCGGGCTTCCCTTAGAAAATCGGCGATTCAACCGCGGCGGTGCGGTCGGTCAGACCCGGCCGTGGGGCTTCTGTCCGCCCCGACCGACACTGCCGTCTCGCTGCCGCTTCTCTCCAGCAGATTTTCCACGCAAAGTGTGCCGGACTTTCTAGTTGTCGCCATTTTTTTTTAATTTTTTTATAGACCCCAAAAAGGTTCCTGCAGTCTATAGTCGTCTGCACTTCCACTGCGTGCGGGGAAGATTCGGCGTGTTGGTCGTCCAACTTTTGAGAATGAGACGGCTGTACTCACACGGAACATCTTTTTTTTAATGTTTTGACTATGCAAGGAGCTGCTATGCCTGAATTCAGTGGATGGCGGCATGGTCATCCACTTAGAAATGTTCCCAGCTGTCCTGTCGATGCACTTGAGCAGATTTTTTTTTTTAGATCTGTCACACAAAAGGATAATAATAAAAGTAGCTTTATAGTCACAGTCTGAATTAGACCTGCTTAGACTGGCTGCGCGGGCTCAAAATTTCTGCCATTTCTGCTGCCCCCTCTGTGGCATGATAACATCAGATCACGTGTAGCCCCCAATAAGCACAAAAAGAAGCAATTCACCTCACCTGGCCGACCAAATGCAACCAGTGAAAGTCCACTGTAGGTTTTCTCTGAAACTTTCAAAGCACGTTTCTCTCGATTCTCTGATTTATAGTTTTCTCGGCGTTACCCGCTCAGAGTACCCTGGGTCTCTGTTGACACTTTAGCTGGAGTGCAGGTCTGTGTAACTCTTTTCATTTCGAAATTACAGTGCAAGCCAGGGAGAGCGAGGAGTCCTGAAAAGAGGAACCGTAGCATGCTCAAAAACACCAGGTTGCACGGCAGATCTCAAACACCCGTGAGCCGCCTGGGCTCCAAACGTGAATTAAGTATTTTGGTGCCGTAATTTGTGCATTTGTTGGAAACCATTGCACTTTCGCCGGATTTGTAGTTCCTCTCACTCCACTTATTCATATCCCGCCAGAACACCCTTCTAATTGGCACAAAAAAAAAAAGAGCTTCCATTCACCTTTTGTTATGTTGTTCCTAATCACGTCCCTGAGGGCTGCCTCTATTTGGTTCTTGCCCTCGAGCTGTTGGATGTCACGTTGACAACTGACAGCACAAAGCATATAAATAAATCCCTTTTTAGTGTTTCCCCGCTGCAGTTTGCTCTTACACTCTCAGCCCTGGCATGATCTGAGTCCCGCCGTCTTTGTCCCCAACGTGTCGCCAGGCCTGTGGGTGACTCTGAAGCTGCTCCCCGGAGACATCCATCAGATAAGGAAGGACTTCCCCCACCTGGTGGACCGCTCAACGGCAGTCGCTCGCAAAATGGGCTTCCCCGAGATCATCATGCCAGGTTGAGTTTAAAAAAAACAAAAAAAAAAACAAACAAAGTCGGCTTTCTGTGACAGCGCAAACGGCCAAAGTCCATTCATATCAATAACGATGGAATGCTGTGCTGCCCCGCGTGTGTTTTTGAACTGAAGAACCCTTGAGATTCCGTCTTAACCTGTTTGTTTCCTCTTTCCCAAAGGCGACGTGCGAAACGACATCTACCTGACTTTGGTCCAGGGAGACTTCGACAAGGGCAGCAAAACCACGCCCAAGAATGTGGAGGTCACCATGTCCGTTTACGACGAGGACGGCAAAAAACTGGAGGTACGGCTGTCGGAATGTTAACGGCCGCGCTTTGGTGTTTTCCCAGGTTCGGGCGCGTTCTCGGCATTCAGGGCCCGGGTGCTAAACTCGGTCGGCCCCACTGATCATCTGTGATTTACTGGGCTTGCTCGCTTCACGCCGCAAGCTGCTGAACTGACCGCGACTCTCGTAAAACGGCGCGATACACAAGCCAGATTGTGCTCCTCTTGCCGCCCCTCAAAAATGACAGACTGCAACGTCGGCCCTTTTTCGGCTTGATTGACTAGCCTGAAATTTGGCCCATCACTGCGCGAATCGACCCTAAATCAACCTCGCCGTCAGTCAGTACCAGCCAAAACGCATTAAACCTCAACTTTGGTACTTTAGAATAACGCTTTCTCCCCTTTGAATTTACTTGTGAACAAGCTGTCAACGTGTGTTTATGTATTTGGATGAAATATACGGCCGCTGGTTCGGAGATTAGCCAAGTCATTTTGATTGCTTCCCAACTGCTTCCTACGGTTTCTCAAGACCCAACAATTATGTGGAAAGCTCCCTCTTACACTGTAATGTTATACCAATCAGGTATAGCATTATGACCGCTGCATGTTTACCATAGAATATAATGCAACAACCCCGTCCCACTGACAATCAATCAAATATGCCGCCACTTTTCTTGATTTTTCTATTTGTTTCTGATTCTAGAAGCATAACATTTTTAAGCTGAAATGGTCCCCTTATCAGCAACGCAAGGTTGGACAGGAAAGATTTGCAGTTCTTTTGAGTTCTGTATTTAGCCATTTTGATTGAATTAACAGTTGCACCTTGTATTGCATTAAATTCCTTGAAGAATTCAAAAATTCACAGTTTTTTGTTGGCTGCCAATCTGCGAGTTCTTAAACTGACCTGAGCTCATAAGTGCGATGTACTTCTATATATTTGATATTTTAATATGTGTTTTTCTTGGTTGTCATCCGTCCCGTTTTCATGAACGCAACATCTCAGGAGCACCAGCGGGGAATTTATTGCACTCAAGGATGAACCAATAAGAATTCGGTGGTGACTTCAAAGGACATGTTTTCGGCCATAATGCAATAATTAATTCGCTGATGATGACAAAACACTGCACAGGTGTCCGGTAGGATAATGTATTTCCGAAAAGTCGAAGGTCGGGTTCACTGCGGCACCGTAATGTTCTGTAAAAACACTCAACAGGTATTTGTCATTACGTGGACATGACAAAGCTCCTCAAATAAAAAAGTCATGAAGTGATGACAGTATTCCTCTCATTAGAAATGATTCCCTGGAATCATACATGTCAGTGTCGTGATGAATACAAATATTGAGTTCCTTCAAAGTCCTCAGTACACACAGAATTTTATAGACTAAACTGCACAAGTGTTCTTATAAAACCTTTTGCTTCATCCAGAGTCTCTGGCCACTGACCCCTTTTTCTGATGCTTAATTACCGTCAGCCTTTGCTTGATGGGACCTCTTGTTCTGCAGAGGTCAACAGTTAATGGGGAACATTAGAGGTTTAGAGCCGCTGGACAAGAGGAGTGTGTGGGAAGAACTAGGGCAGGAGGTGTGTGTCTGTGGGAGGTTTTCTTTGGGGCGGGAGGGTGGGGGGGGATTTCTGATTTCACAGTGTTTACATTGAATTGCAAGGCATGTCTAATATTTACTCAAGCGTCTGTTTTATTAGATTCCATTATATCCTAGAGGTATCAATGCCCTTATGTCCACAGTCCGTGTGTACTTGGAGGAAGAGTTACAGTGGAAGCCGGGACTGGCGGCGGAGGAGCGATATGAGACGGCTTCCCGCGAAACGGCGAATCGGAGACGAGAGATCACCCCCGGCTGCCTCAATTACACACATTATTCTGAGACCGAGAGGCCCTCGTCACTCATTTAGCCCAGCAGGCCCGTGAAGTGTAGGATAGGTGGTGATTATTCCGCAAACAAGGTTTAGAAAGCAGTGGATTTGTATTGGAAGGATGGTGACGCTCCCCGTCAAACGTCTGCTCGCGCTCCATTTTCTCGTTGCTGATGGAGGCATCCAAGATTTGCGGTTGCAGTTACAAGTGTAACTTGTGATGTGTATGGCTTAACGTTGAAAACAAAACATTGAAAAATAACAGTTTTACTGGGGGGGCAGACATTTGGCGAAGCTGAATGCCACATCTGCCCAATTTGAAGGACACACAAGTGTAGTATTTGTTTTTTCGCACAATGTCATATGTGAATTGGCTGTTGCACCCACAGTCGAGCAAAAAAACTTGACTGATTAGCTCGTTTGGTCGCCTTCCCGGTTTGTGAACAGGAAACTGAAAGTAGCGAATCGATGAAGCGTCCAAAAGGCGAATTGCGATTTTCGTCGCCGATTTTTCGACTGGCTGACAAAAGCCCCAAATCGCCGACACATTCCAGACACATTCCAGATTCCCGATACAAGACGGCAGGTTTCGTTGTGTGAACTTGAAAAAAAAAAAAAAAATTATAGAGGAATGATGAAAATTAAGGAGGACAGTCTTTGCGTGACGGTTTTTGATAGGCTGGAGCTAAAAAGCGGGCCAGCTGGTACGAGCGGGCGGGTCTGGTGCCCTGTAATTTATGGCGGGCCCGCGTTCAAGGCTGTAATAACCACGGCGGCGGTCGACAGTGACGGAATGACATCTGCGGGGTGTCATGGTCCTTTATGTTTCTGCAGCGCCGCAGCTCCCCTGACCATCCTGAAACTAATATCCTATCTCCTCAGTTCTCCAGAGATCATCGCTAAGTGGCCAAATAACCCTCCGGGCCCTCCCCACCCCCCGACCTCCCCTTCCTTCCTGGGCTTTAATAGGCGAAAAGGAAGTTCTGTGTCTGAGATGAAAGATGCTTTCACTTCCCGTCAGTCACTTTAATGTCTATAGCTTTTTTTTTTTTTTTTTTCCCCTCAGATCGCTGATAAAAGAAACTTTCCAAACTTTGAATCATAACTCCTCTACATGAAAAGGAAAATAATTTGTTTCATCGAGCCATTTATTATTATTATTTTATTTTTTTTTAGGCACTTGAAAATGGCGAACCGTAATAAGTCACAATAGATGTTTTTCGGGCTTATTTCTGACATTTTCTTTCCTGCCTCAGCGTTTTTTTTTTTTTTTTATCTCCGCCATTCCTCTTTATTTATCTCGCTGTCATTTCCTCCCTCTGTCTCCAAAAGGGTTTCGTAGTGTTTCCAAGCGAGGCTCCGGACCGCGGCTTGTCATCGCCATGACTTATTGGCGCAGCCTCCTCAAAACCCTCCTCACCTGCGGCCAGAGCTCGGCCGCTTCCCTCCCTTTGTCTCCTCAAAAAAAACCCGTAGCTGTCATGAATCCTGGCCACTAAGCGAGGGTGCATACTTGCTAGCGCTAGCACCTGCCCGCCGGATCCGCTCCGCACGGCTGTGGTAGACGGGGCCTGTTATTCCTCATAATTGCTGGTTGTCAGAAGCCATTAGTGTTGGAGTATTTCAGCGGCGGCGCTCTCGCGGGCCAGGGAGTCAGCCGGGCGGAGTGCGAGGAAAGATGTCGGCTGGCTGAGCCTGGACCAATAGGAGACAAAGCGTGCGTGCCATCCGCTGTCACACCACCGCGTCGTGCCAAAAGCCCCCTTCAGGGCGGCGTGCTGTTTTACATTTGCACCCTGACCCGCCGCGGAAACTTCTGGGGACCCAGCGTGAAACGGCTGAGCCCGTCCGCGCTGGCCGACCCTCTCGGCAGCGCTTTGCTTCGCTTTCTTTCCGTCTCCCGCCGCATGGGAGACACCGCCCCGCCTCCTTAAATAATTAATTTCTCATTTATTTCTTATACGCAGTTATGAGATTGGCAGCCAATGGGCAGGTGCTCATGCATAAAGCGCATATAGACTTTTTAAAGCCCGTTCCGCCCGAGGGACCGCCTTTTATGAAATAAGCGTGACTCAATTTTCCCGCATACTGTGAGGGGCCCCGCTAATGTTCTGACAGCATGGTAATGGCTCAGGCATCACAAGTTTTTCCAATTTGGAGGTACTTCCAGCTCAGCTGGCGCAACCAGATAACCAGTCCTGTTGATTAATTACAGGATGTGTTGTTTTTTTTTGTTGTTCTTTTCATCTAGAACGTGATCTTTCCCGGAGCTGGTGACGAGGGGATCAATGAATACAAGTCTGTCATCTACTACCAAGTGAAGCAGCCGCGCTGGTTTGAAACAATAAAGGTGCGTCTCCCTACTCATGTCCTCCCAGCACCCAACTATTTCTTGCTTTTTACTCTTGAGCACTTTTTTTTTTTTTTATTATTAAAAAGTTTTACAATGATTTGTCATCATGTACTAAATGACACCCTTTATATTTAGAATGGTTCTTTATAGTTTTTCTTGTACTATGCAGTTGTGTCAGCCCGCCGGGCGGGAACGTTCATTTGGCTGCCCGCTCCTGAACGCGACGCCATCGCCGCCGCTAGCAGCCACCAATCAGACCAGCAGCGATGCGGAGACGCGGGGCCAATCAGAAACATTAATTTTATGATAATGAGTTCAAGCAAAACTCTATCCCTGCCTTAATGTGATACTACTTTACTGTAACCTTTTTATGAGGCCTTGAGACAGTGAAGGATGGTGATGAATCTTGAAACCGCACAATACGCCAACCCAGGGCTTTCAAACGCACGACCCGCCGAATCTAATCTGGCCCGCTGGATGCTTTCTGTACAAAATGTGCAAATTACAATCATATTTTACATATTAGAAGACATTGACCTTTGCGCGAAGCGGCTCCAGCGCTGAGGAATCGCAGAAACCATTTTTGTGTAACCCCATTTTCTAAACGCCCTCTTGGCACGTAGGTGGTTTATGATTGACCTCGCGCCTCGGTGCGGCGTCGCTAAACAGGAGTGGAGATGTCTGGAGAGTGAAAGGAATTTCGAAAACGTCTGCTAAGGCCGCGCGGATCATGAAGAAGTCAAGCGCCGCGATTCACAACGCCCGCGCGTTTCTCTTCGTCAAACCAGGTCGCGATTCCCATCGAAGACGTGAACCGGAGCCACCTGCGGTTTACCTTTCGCCACCGCTCCTCGCAGGACTGTGAGTACAAACATCCGGCTCGTGAATAATCTGTTTTTTTCCGATGGCCAGCTGCACAATTGGCTCCTAATCTCTCCACGGCAAGGGAAAAAAAAAAAAAGAAATGGGACGATATCCAATCCAAGCAGATGTGTTGCACGGTGATAAATACTTTGAAGCTCAGCCTTTGTCACATTAATCAGAGGTATTAGTCTGCCCCGGCACAGAGCAGCATCATTGAGTGGATTGTCAGGGAATAAAAGCCGGGATGTGAAAAATGCCTGAGGGGGTTTGTTTACTGGGGCCGGCGTCTAACCTGAACGCAGCCAATGTTGCATGTCCTTCTGTTTTTTTTTTAACAAACTCTTTAATATTGGGAGGGTGGGAGGGAGGGATCCTGGCAGCCATTCGCCATCCCATCTGGCTGCCGCGCGGCGAGGCCATCCTTCCAGCAGCCGGAGCGGCGCGGGGGAGGTGGGTGGTAAAGGTGTAGCTGGAATCATGACAGGTGTACATATGCAAAACAGCTCCAATGTGGCACGCGGACGCCAAAGCCGGGCTGGGAGGGCATCGGCGCCGGAGGAGTGTATCTCTCTCCCAGCAAAGTCACATTCAGCCGCCTTCATCCCTCTCTCAAATCCTGCAGCTCAGCCCTGCCTCTCACCTGCATGCAGGGGGGCTGAGGGGGGGGCTGGAGGAAATGGCCAGGTCTCGGGGCTCAGTGATGGCTTATAATCCACTTGGAGAGCCTCCTTGTCATGCTTGGCACCTCGCTTCAGCAGAGACTAACGCTGTTACGAGGCGTGCCTTTGAAACTCTTTGACTTGCCGTTATCTTGCTGTAATGGTTGCTTTGGAAACTGGCTCACCTCGGCTGACTCCGCGACTGCAGGGGCATGCTGATGCTGCCAAACTTTTGCCCACCGACAATACAAGTGACAATAAAAAAAATGTGTAACGGCTGTATTAAACGGATTTGCGCGCGGCGCATTCGTCGTATTAATTTCCGTCGCGTGCGCGCGCGTTCACCAGTGCGCCGCACGAGTCACAGATTGTCTGCTCTAGGTGTGTAAAGTGAAGCGTCATTTTTTTATTTTTTTTTTGCGCACCGACTGAGTCCCCCAGCGGTTGAGGATTAGCCCACTTTGTTTTCTGTCCACAAACGCTGTCGCGTTCACAACAGTCGCAAAAGTGACAGTGGCAATAACAGACGTGAGCTGTCTCGGCGTGCGGATGTCCGTCACATCGTTTATATAACGATCTCGCGTGTGCACGCGAGAGACGGCGGTCGCAAACCCGAACACGGTGCCAGTTTTTCTCAGCATAATCAAGTCTTTTTTTTTTTAAATTGTTCACACTCATTTCCTTGTTTATTATTAATGATTACGCCATCATATTAATCCTTCTAGGTAGAATGTAATGTCTGTGTTACGGGTGGGCAACATTTTTTTTTTTTTTTTTTCAGACGGCCATATTGACTTAGTATATCTGAAACAAAGGGCCACACACCGGACAATTTAATTAACACATAAAAATCATCTTGGTGAATATTATCAAACTACACAAATTTGGTAAATGTTGCCGATGGCTTTCCAACAGGAGACTTGCCAGCCAAAAAGGGTTTGGGTCCTAGCTTCAAAAATAAACAAAACAAAACAAAAATAATTTCTGCTTTTCACATTTTCCCTCTGTGGCGACATTAAAAAGGTTATTTGGATACGAGCCACTTAAATTTGGCCTCGGCTGGCGAGAAATTCCTTCATTACTTCAAACCTGTTGTTGATCTTTTGAATGACTATTACACTAACCCGTAACGTGAGGTTAGCAAGAGTGACGTCCACACCAAATGCAGCCATTTCCCTCTGCTGGAATTGAATTAAGCAGAGATTATGTAACGTATTGCTGACTTTTGTTGTTTTTTTTCCTCCTTTGAGGAAGCCATCCACGAAGGGAAGCACCCGACTTTTCCATGTATGAAGTATTTGCAGAAAATCAGAGCAGCAGTTAGATGGAATCGCGTCTGTCAAATAAGGACTTGTCCGGCTGCGTCCCCACTGCTTCCCGCGCCGCTCCTAGCGAGTGCTGAACTTTCAGCAGAAACGTAGCGTGACTGAGCCGGTTGCCGTGACTACTGCCGGAGCTCATACGCTCAGTGTCTCCGACTCAGGCGGCCCCATAACAGGCAGCGCACGCCGACTAGCACATTGTCAGGCCTCATCAGCCTGACGGCGGCCGTCGCTGGAGATGCCCGCCATCTCCGCCTTCTCCGTTTCATCCGTCGTCATTGCCACCGTCCGGGGAGCGAGGTAGATGGTGGCGCTCAAGAGCGCGGTTCCAGCGCGCTCCGCGCAGAGCTGACAGCCCACCGCGGAGGTGAAACTCTCGGGGGGAGGCGGGGCAGAGCAGGACCTGAATGCAAGCCTGACTTTGATTGGCTCTCCAAAGCAGGCGACCTCCTTCTAATCCAGAGTTTTTAGCTCTCCGCCCTCCTTTGAGAGCAAAAGTTACTGATACATATTTCTCAGCCGGGCGGCATGCATGCAGTCTTCTCCCTCCAGCGGTTTCCTCGCGAGCCAGCCCAGCAATTATTCACCGGCGAGCCCGCGAGCGGCAAACCAATGAGGGGATTTATGCAGATGGAATACGCGCGCCCTCCCCCGCGCCTCTCCCCGCACGTAAATTCGAGCTTGTTGATCCGCGACGATGATATATGTGGCCCCATCCTAACGCGTGGCTACAGCACAAAGCCATAACTCTCGGGCTTGTTTATGCAGCGCTCTGCCGCCACGGCGCCAAACACAGACACACACACTCATGACAAGCAATGAGCATCGTTCCTCCAACCTTGGCAGGGCTCTAACCAACCAAAGTGTTTATAGCTGCTGCCCTGAGATCAAGTGGTTATTCATTTGCTGACAGGAAGTGGGCACACATGATGTCTTAATCCAGAGCCTTGGATGCATTATTCCCTTTTTTTGTTGTCGTTGTTTTTAGAAAGAATTTACAGGAAGGAAGATGACATGTTAAAGTACATTCCATCTTTTTATGGATATTGGATGTACCAGTTTGTAATAGCGCTTCCTCACTTATTATAATACTGGCAGCTTTTTGCTTCTCTCAGTCATGGGGGGAAAAAAAAAAACCCCAACCAGCTCATGCAAAACACAGCATTAAAGGATAATTCCAGTTCTTTTCAACTTGGATCTTCTTTTCTCACGGTTTTGCATCTAAATATACCATAATGGGTTCAAAAATACAGGAAATGTTGACAAAGGCATCCACATGGTAACAGTAGATTCCTCTTAAACGACAAATGTCGAGACCTCGGCGCTAACACCGGGCCGAGACTTGCATTTTGGCAACCTCATTTATTGTATTGGTACGTTTTTTTCAGTCTGTTAATGATGTGGTGCAGCTCTTGTGTGGGGGTCAGATATTCTGAAGCAGCATCCAAACCGTGCTGGGCACACATGGGCAAAATCCAGGGATCTTAGAATCATTATAAAACCTGACCCTGAACGTCTTTTTTTGTTTTTTCCTGAAGTCGGAAGTTGATATTTACAGCGTCAACTTCCAAGAGACATTTTTTTAACCAGCCATGAACTTTTCAACGCAGGGAAGGAAATTACTTCTAGAAGGCCCATTTTGGAAAGGAAAAAAATGTAGCCCCACTCCTGCTTCTGTCTATTGATACTGCAAATGCGCGACTCCTCACAGGCTGTTTTTTTTTTCTGTTCTGTTCACAGCGAAGGACAAATCGGAGAAGATATTTGCCTTATCTTTCGTGAAGCTGATGAGGTACGATGGCACGACTCTGAGGGACGGCGAGCACGATCTCATCGTGTACAAGGTAAAAGGGGAAATATCCATTTTTTAATCCGGTTAGAATCCCCCCACCCCCCGATGCGTTTGGGCGTCTCCCCCGCGGGGCCGGCCCACTCCCCTCAGCGACGAGACCGCAATAGAGATCAGTCGTAGGTGAAAAAGTGGCCCGTCTCATTAGTAACTGTCGTAATAATAGCCTCGCCGCCTTCGACGGAGAATTGCCTCGTCGCATCGGCCCCCGCAGTGAAATGAAATAACTTTCCAATTAAAATCCCCTCCATAATGATGCGTTTGCTTTACAGTGGCCATTTATGTTAATTAAAAAGTTGAGGTGTGGAAATCTCCTGCAGTTGGATTCTTTTGGATTACCGGTGTGGGTTAAGCGTGCTGCAATTTTATTTATTTATTTATTTTTTTGCGCTGAACTGAGCGAACGCCACGTGCGGTAGGGGATGGCTTTATTGCGAAAAAGATTGCATCTTAAAATGACAGAAATTGCACTTCATCGCAACATAAACAGTTACCCGGCGATAAATAACGAGCTTTGCGAAGTGCTTCATTCTGGAAATTGCTAATGTGCTGGCGAAATGACCGAACTCACGTTGCGGAAAAAAAAAAAACCCCAGGCAGAGGCGAAGAAGCTGGAGGACTTGTCCCTGTACCTGAACCTGCCCGCCACCAAGCTGGAGCTGGAGGAGAAGGGCTACTCGGCCACCGGGAAGAGCAGCCAGAGCCTGGGCAACTGCACCATCAGCAAGGACTCCTTCCAGATCTCCACCTTGGTCTGCTCCACCAAGCTCACACAGAATGGTAACCACAGCTCCTCTCCGTTTAATTTTTATCTTTTTTTTTATCACAGTGCTGCACAAAATGAGGAAATATGTCGTGCGCGATTTCTGTGATCGTGAACTTTTTCGTTTAATTGGCACATTTTTAACATGGACTTAAAGAACCAACTATGAAGTCTTCTGGATAGCTATTATCCTGCTGTATTTGAACATAAATTTGACCATAAGCAAAAAATACATTTTTTAACCTTTTGCTAAATATTGCAGTGTGAAAATTAAGAGATTTTAGAGATTTTTTTTTTTCTTTTTAACTGTTTTAAGCAACTTTTGCGGTGATTCGTACATAGATTTCTATGTTGATTAGGTGCTCTTGAATATACAGTGGATGGAATGTCGTGTGCGTGCGTGTGTATGTGAGACGCCGAAAACGCAACCAAGCGCCAGTGTCGCCTGCGCGTATGCATAAAGTGATTCCGCGTTCCGGGCAGTAATTGATGGTGTGTTAATTGCACATGGTCACATCGCGGCGATTATCATATCTACATATGCAGGTGTGAAAGCCGGCTTGCACGGCAGCCGTGAGTTCCTGCGAGTGGGGCCGCCGGACCTCCGCCGCCCTCCACTCCTTCCACGTGGCCTTTACACGTGTCCGCATGTTGGACTCTCGCTCAAGGGGTTTCCTTCAGTTGTTGCGCCTTCTAACCTACTTTCTCTTCCTCGACTTCTCCCCCCCCCCCCCCCCCCCCCCCCCCCCCCCC
>CAAKHG010049699.1:0-11725 GCA_901007715.1 Dactylopterus volitans | reverse complement strand
CACAATCCAACATAAAACTCCTCCTGAAGGGAGAACTGATTGCAGGGCTGTTGTATTATACTCTATGGTGGACACGTGGTGGTCGTAATCTTGTGGCTGATGGGTGTATGTGATAATGATTATGATCATGATGATTAATTGCGCTTTTTTTTTCAAAACTATATTCCTTTGCATCTTCAATATCAAGCGACAACACATTTTAGAAAGTTTAAATTTTCAGATTTAGGGGAAAAAAATGTATCCAGAATAATATGATTCCTTTATCTAAACACACGTATGGAAATTTTTCTTTATTATCAAAATATGAAGCAAAAAATATGAGAAAACTGACAACAGAATATAAATGCATATCGGCAAAGGGAAAGTGGGAAATGGGGTCATGTGGGGAGGTGGGGTATCTTTACTTCTCTTGTATTTATTATGCAATATTTTTGTATTTATTATTTATTAGCGTTGTAATTCCACGCAGGCAAACATCGGAGCCCCCGGCTGACTGGAGCCTTTCGGCTGGACAGATCTCAGGTTTTTGGAGCCAAAAGCAGTCATGCACTTTCAATAAAATCCGGCATCGAGTGCAAACATGTGAGTGATATTAGGAGTTTTTGCCGGACAGGCTTCGCTCATCAGGGTCAAGCAGAGGCGTGGAAAAGGCGAGATCCGAGCCCACAACCCTCCGCCGCCGAGGTCCACGTTTGATTTGTAGAGTCTAGCGGTGGATTAGTCAAAGTCGGGACAAGATGGCGGGACAGATGGTTGAAAAAACCAAGCCAAAACACCTCCAGCTCCCCCTGGTGGCCGGCTGCAGTACAGGCGATGAACCCCGCCTCCTCTGTGTTGGTGGGTGGAGCCTGGCCCAAACCAAACCAAACCAAACCAAACCTTCATACCATTTCTTTTCTTAAACATGGTTTCATGTATTTCAAGTCATTTTTTTTAATCAAGTGTTCATTTTCTCTGATAATTTTGGTTTGAAGCAGTTATTCGATGCTATAAAACGGGGGCGTGGCTTCATGACTGACGGCTGCTCTGAGGGGTCCGTGGAGACATTTATGGGCTCCGTTTGGGAACTGTAAGAAGGTTGAGAGGACCTGTGGCGCCGACGTTCTTTGACCGTTATTGTCCTACCCACACCCCCGACCACAGAGCAACCGCACAGACCTTTTTTTTTTTTTTTTTTTTTTTTTTCCGTCGCTGGCTAACTGCTAAGCTAGCTGGGCTCTGAACGTTTGCTCTAGCTTGCTGTTCTAACTGCCGCGCAGGCTTAGCGAGGCCCGCGGCGAGGTTTCACCAGATCTGTTTGTCCAGCTATTGCAACACGGAGAGCCTCGCGGCGTGAGCGGCCAAGCGAGCGGCCTAGCGGCGACTCAGTGGGGGGTCTGGGCTCCATGACCGCCATGTTGACACAAGCGCGGGCCAGTGGAGCCGCGATTTGATGTGGCGATAAAGGTGAAACCGTGAGGGGAAATTGGCTTTTGCAAACTATAAAATGTAGATTTTATTAACTCATGTCTGTGAGGAGAAATGGAAACCTCCCATAAATACACGACTGAATCGTCAACTTACTATTGAACACCCAACGCGCCTCAGTATGTTCCACATCCCGATCTGCATGGAGATGAGTGACCAGTGAGTCGGTTCAGGCTGATATTAATGTGAGAACTTCAGGTGACATCATTTTTTTTCATTCGCCTGCCGGCTCCTGAGGTTTATTTCTCTGGGTTAACAGATAGTTCAAGAGAAATTCTCAACCTGGACATGCTGGTCCGAGCAGAAGTAGCGACCTCTGGTGGTGATCGGGGATTTGTTCAAGATCGAGGAGGCTTGGCCTTCATTAACTAGAGGATCATTGTTCCATGTTTTCTGTATATGAACTGCAGGACCTGGAAACATCTGTGCTTTGAGGAACCTTGTTTAGGAACTGCAGTACTCAGGGGTATTTACTTCAGGGTGGAGGAACTCTGAGTGGCATGAGCGTAAACCTAAACGCTTGACTTGAAGGTAGCCGGACTTCTTTTGGGTTGTTTGGGTTCAGGCCGCCTCTTACAATGAGAGGAAAACCATGACCTAGATGAATGAGAGACTGCACAGACATCCGTGTACCCTGGCTGGTTGATCACTTGATCCAATGCAGACCTCGCACGTTTGAAAACCGCGTGAAACGGCAGCCGTGTGCACAGCTGCCGTTCGACTGAAATTCAGTTGTCCTCTCACCATTTCCTAATTGTAGTATCACGTGTGGAATTGAAGGTGGTAACCTAACTGCGGGTCCCAGATACCTCAGCCTTCCTGCTGGTGTGCACGCACACAGAAAAAGCCTGTGAGGGTCAGCAGTTCTGGGGGGGGAAACCTCCTCAGGAGGTAGTCCCTCAAGTGGGTGGTTCCTCAAGTTCCACCAGCTGGATACTGGAAATGTATCAAACCTCTTTAACAGGTTTCTCGATAAAGCACATAGAACCACATCCTAGCAAGTTCTTGGACAAACCTTAGCTACTCTCCACCTACAAGAATTCCTGGCGCTGCCCTGCAGGTCCGCACAGTCGCGTAACGCCGTCGTCGCTCCGTACCTACCCTGCTGTTTACAGCGGAGCTGCTACATGAGCCTTACTGGGAATCTGGCTGCATTAGCGTGAGCGGCAGAGGGCAGGACAGAAGGTCCCGGGCGCAAATCTGACTTGATGGAGTCACAAGTACTCCAATTAGCACATGGTGTCATTTGGCGAAATTTAACAACTTTTCACGTGGGCTTTTGCCACTCGTCACCGAGAGCAATGGGTGGCGCCGGTGGCAGCCCAGCACGCTTGCAACACCGGGGGCCACGTTAATCCCACCGGCACAAAGACCGACACTTTCAGCCATCAACAGAACTATTAATACAAAGCGCGCAAGTGCAAAGGCTCTCGCGTGGCCGAGTTACACTTTTATCGCTCCTGATCCAGGACATTTGAGCCCGAGGCCTAAACAAGCAGCCGTTTCTTTTGAGCGGCTTCCATTCGCATCACCCGTACGGCTTTGTCAAGGACTGCAGAGTTTTAGAGAGGGTTCCTGCGGTCGGACGGGCGTCAGGGCTTCTTCAGCTGGTGGAACCGAAATCTCACTTTAAGTTTACCATAGGATTTCCTGATAAATACATAGGTGAATGGAAGGATTGGCTGGACCGGCCCTCTTAAAATGATAGCACGAGTCGACTTCAGCACCTGTTTTCTTTTCTTTTCCTTTTTTTTTTTTTTTTTTTGTCACGCTGACTTCCACCAACCGGTTTGAGAGGAAAAGACCGCTCTTACTTGGATTTCACTCTATTTATATCGGGTGGATGTGATCAACAAACTCCACTTGGTGGGGACAACCTCAGGTTTCACAGCACCGGACACTGATGCTGCTCCCCGGCTAATTGGTAGCACTGCAGATGGTTTCCCCATAAGACAAAAATAGCAGGATCTTTTCTAGGTACAGTGGGGTCTATGTTTAAACGCAAAGAGAGGATTATGCAACTAGTTTGCCTGGCTGAACATGTAAGTTCAAAATCATTCCAACGGTACTCCAACCAGTAGTAGCGAGAACGGCGCCTCTTTTCATTCCAAACTTGCCCAGAATGCCTGATCTGGCGCTATGTAACTCGGGTTGAGTGGCACCTCGAACCGCAAGAAACGGTATGCAGACCAATTAGGGTCTGCAGCTGGCTATAATAAGAGGCCAACCCTGTATTCCCAGCACAGACTGTCTTGCATTCTTATTTTGGACAATATGTACACGGATTATTCCAGATGAAGAAGATGTTGACGTGGCGCACCGGAGAGGAAAAGTTGCACATACAGATGCTGTGCTGACACTCTCTAGAACATGTCATGGGGGTGCGTCGCCGCGGGCCATGGGGTTATTTATAGTTCTAACACATTTCTTACCGATATGTTCTGTCAATAAACACACATGGCGGATTGCTTTTGAGCATTTTCGACAGCTGCTAGCCAAACGCGCTGAGGTGAAGTTAGCGAACACGCTGGGTTGCGACACACTCGGACGCCAGTGCTGGAAATAAATGTTCTCAATTGTTGCTGGCACCTGTTTGCATAACTTTGTTCCATGATTTGTAAGGTTAGATGTTCTTTATCCGTTAGCAATCCCCCCTCCCCCACCCACCCACCCTACCCCGACATTGCTACATCATCACCGGGCAGGTTGTTGTGTCCTGTTGGGCTCACATTAGCTTAGCATGATTTTATTCTAAAACGTGCAAAGTTTGACCGGCTCGTGGTAGCATTCAAGGAAATCTGAAGACGCCTCACTTGATCGTGGTGGATGAGGAGCCATCCGACGGGCAGCACCTCAAGACCAGCTAACACAAGCCCATTCAGGGAGGTCGGGCTCTGGCTTCTGCCCTGGTTTTGCACTTTTAAAACTGTTTTTTAAACGCTAGGCCCCACCCCCGACAACCCACCCTATCACCCCCACGCATGATGACATGCAGCATCTTGCCTATTGCTATGTTAATAGACAATGATAACCTTTTAAGGGGCTGAGAACATCAGCAACATAAGTTGTTCTCCTTTCACCCACCTTTCATTTATCCTTCACGTCTCACAGCAAACACGAGAACCCTCCGCTCATTTCGGTCTATTCAACGCGTCACAATCCCCCTCGGGTCTGCGTTTACTTGTGGCGAAGCGGCCGCCTCGTTAGCAAACACTGACGCGGAACTGCAACTAGAAGTCTAGATGATGCAAGGGATCCGGCACTCGTGGCCCCGCCGGACTTCTGAAAACAGCTATCGCGACCCCAGGTATTGTATGTGGGCCGCTTTTGGCAAAATATAGCGCAGCTGATATTGGCTAATGGGGTGCGTAAACCAAAGGCGCTCCACACGCGGTACACTGCGATACATGGTGATGCTATGGTCTATTTGTGGCCCAGTTCTGGCACACAAAAGCTGACCAAGTGCCACCTAATCCCCCCCCCCACCCTTCCCCAACAAACGGGGATGTGGGCCAGATGAATGTGACTGGCAAAATTGTTGTGGCTCGGATCTGGTCCACAACAATTTTGCTATCAGGGCGGGGGGATCAGAATTTGAAGGACAAAGGTCACTATGACTTCCCAAAAACATGTGTTTAGCCATAACTTAGGAGCTGATAAAAAATTTAACGCAAAGGATAAAATGATAAGCAGATGGCTTTTTATATATCTGGAAGGTCAAAGGTCAACTTCAATGTGATATCATATTGTTCTTCAAAAAAACCCAAACACTTCTGTGGCCATCATTCAGCACCACAGCTCAACAATTTCCGCCTGACTTTCTGCAAGGACCGAGGGCCGATGGCGTCACGGGCCGGCGCGCTTGGCTGCTAATTGCATTCACCCACAATGAAACGTGTATTAAAGGAAAGAAGAAGAAAAAATGGATAACCAGCCCCCGGCCCCCCGGCTCCTTGGTGGGGGTATGGGTTGGGGGTGAGGGGCAAGATAACTGATGTCCGCTGGCGTCGCGCCGCCGCCGCCGTCTCACACGTTCCTTCCCCCGGATACCCGTTTTCCCGCAAGTGAACCTAATTCCTCGCATAGCAGGTCGACGTTAAAACTTTTGTCGCCCCCTTTATACATTTTTGCTCGTTCTAAATTATTGTTATGGTTTCTCATGTCTGTGCTATGTCTTAAAAACGGCGCCGAGACCCTCGTGTGTGTGTGTGTGCGCGCGTGTGTGTGTGTGTGCGTGCGTGCGTGCGTCAGCGCGGGACCCTCGGTGGCAGCGTCGAGGGCTCGGCCAGGCTACTGGTTTATCCAGTACTTTTCCACTGACTGAGCTACCCGGCGGCACGTGTGTGTGTTTGAAGTGCCATGTGTGCCTTTGTGGAGGGGGAAGAAAAAAAATAGAAAGAAAAAAAAAAAACAACAACACACACACACACACACACACAGCTACAACTGATCAGGCAGAGAGAGGGAGGTAGAAGAGGAGAAGAAGAAGACGAGGAAGAAGCACTTTATGGGGGTAACTTCCCGCAGGGTTGCGTAGCAGTTCGTCCCGGGGCGTCTTGTCGGGGGGGGTTCTGGATGGAGGCGGCCGGGTCGCTGTCATGGGCTCGGGAATCACGGCAGGTTCTGAGAGTGCGGCGGAACATGTGCGCATGCCAGAGCTCTGATGCACCGTGTATAAATACAAACATGCACAAATGATGACACCCCGATGATACCCTGGGTTTACGGGAGTCACGCGCCCGCTTATCTCATTTGAGAGACGTTTTCGTCCTGTTTTGGGGCTGAGGAGGCGCGGCAGTTGAAACGCTCCGTGTCAGATTTGTAGCGCTCCGTGACCGAGTTCAGGGCCAGATATGTGCGGTCGGGGTTTAGCGGCGTGCTTGCTAATAGCGCGCGCACATTATCGGGCCCCGGATGTGTCAGTCGGCCGTAGGATTCCACGGGAAAACCTCGCGCTTCGTCTGAGCCGAACATGCAAAACGTTTCATAGCAGCCCAGAGAACACATGATTATGGACCAGAGCTCGCAGTCCACCATCCCGCCCCGCCTCAGATGGGTGGGCGCCTTTGGCACGTGGACGTCAGGCAATAAATCGCATTCATCCCTCGGATGCAAAAGTGGGTCAAAAACGACCCGGCGAGGTTGTTTTCTCCCAATATCTCTGTCAAGAAAAGTAATACTTTCATATTCCCGGTATTCCTATAAAAACATGTTATTGACGCCATTTAAAGTCTTAATTCACCTTTTAGACAGTTTAAGAAATTGTATTTTTTTTGCATCGCATCCCCAAGCTTCCATAAAAGTGACCTGCGTTAGAATCAATGCGATTTTGTGCCATTTTGGTTTGCACACGTTAAAAATAACTCAAACATGAAATAATTGTTGTGTGTACAATACAAAACGGGGCGACACGGTGGTGCGGTGGTGGTTAGCACCGCTGCCTCATAGCAAGAAGGTGGCAGGTTTGGTTCCTGGCCTGGGATCTCTCAATGTGGAGTTGTGTGCATGCTCTCCCCGTGTCTGCGTGGGTTCTCTCCGGGTACTCCGGCTTCCTCCCCGTGTCTGCGTGGGTTCTCTCCGGGTACTCCGGCTTCCTCCCACCTTCCAAAAGCATGCTGAGGTTAATTGGCTCCTCTAAATTGCCCGTAGGTGTGTGTGTGTGTGAGTGGTCGTCTGTCCTTCATGTGGTCCTGCCATGGGCCCCCTACGCTCACCCCTAAAGGACGAGTGTAGGGTCCAGTCACTCCTGCATCTGGGGGTTCAATCGGTGCTATTTAAGGGGATCGTTTGGTATAAATGGAATATAACAGTCATGACTGACAGTCGTCCCGTCCTCGTGGGCTTAAAGCGAGCGCTCTTGCAGAGCGGACAAAGGAGGCACGGTTCCCCCCCGAGATGGGCGGGGGTTTTGGGTGGCGGGTGGGGATTGGGGTCCAGGGGGGCTGCAGGAGTTGTGGCAATCTGCACATTGAACACTAGATTTCACTAAATCTTACTCAGCGGCGTTGAGTGCGGAGGTGTCATGGCAGGTTTATGGGCTGTTTTTTTTTTTTTTTTCTCAGAATACAGATGTGGTAAGAGACCTTTATTGGTCCTGTGGCTTTTAGTGTCACAGTAATTTACAAGGAGGACGGTATAAGCTCCAGATGGCTTTAGCGTGCGGGGGTCGTGTCCCCGACTCTGATGAATAAATCCGTTACCCTCGTGGACAGGTACACTAAAGTGTGTTTTGTATGTGTGTGTTTTTTTTTCCCAGAGCTTCTTATGTTGTAGTTGGAAGCAGCTTTTTTTTTTATTTCTAATTTGATTTAAAGGTTCCTGAGAACCACCTGGGAATTGGGCCTTCGAAGCTGTGCGGCGAAGGGCTGGCTTTTTTTTTTTTTTTTTTTTTTACAAAATCCCTAAGCAGGGGATTGTTTGAACCCGAACCCTGAACCCCAACTACCCCTGCCAGGGGTTGCTGGGAGCCTTGGCCCATCTTGCACATCAGACTTCCTTCGGGGTTTAGGTCTTGTCCATGGCTTACCCTACTTTTGAACCACTTGAGTCCAGTGCCTAACCCGAACCCCTGGCCTTCGCATGGCCTCCACATGGCCTCCGCATGGCCTCCGCATGGCTCCAGAACATATCTGGGCAAAAATACCAGGATTTCATGCGTCGGCCTACAATGGCTGAATCTGGTGTAAAATGGTAAGCGCTGACGTCAGAATATGCAGTGAGATTAGAAAATGTGATTTCAATGGAAGTCAGTGAGGCATTTTTGGTCACGGAGGCGTCCAGAGGGAGGGACTGACACGGCGTATGGAAGACTAATGCAGTCACATCAGTCTTGTTGTTAATCTTTGACACACCCCAGACTCTAATCACCTTCCGTGCCCCATCCCCTTACTATTTATTATATGGAAAATGTTTTATTTCTATAATAATTCATGTCTGTTTGTCTGTCTGCCATCAAACATGTTCTATTTTGGGTGGGTTAGGGGGTCCAGTCTAAACAAGATTCATCGCTAGGCAACCCCAACACTCCAGACAGATAATATTTTACGAGGATATAACAGCCTTCCGCAAAGCCGCCATTTCCCTCTCTCCATGGGCGCAGCCCGTTATATCCTCACCCTGAACCCCAGTCCCAATCCTCACCCTGAACCCCAGTGCTCATCCGCACCCTGAACCCCAGTCCCGATCCTCACCTTGAACCCTAGTCCCGATCCTCACCCTGAACCCCAGTCCTCATCCTCACCCTGAACCCTAGTCCCGATCCTCACCCTGAACCCCAGTCTTCATCCTCACCCTGAACCCCAGTCCCGATCCTTCTCCCTATTCCATATCTATCATACTGATGATGCTCTGTTCCAAGAAGTAGCCGCTGTTTGCTCCGGTGACTTTGCCTCCTCGCGTGTGCAAATTTACCTGGAAATGAAATCTGGTTGTTGTTCCTTGACGCCGCTTTGCTGCGACTGTTTTAGTGCTGCTGTTTCACCAGCAGACGGAGCCACTGAGCAGGGCACAGGGGCCTGCCCGGGTGGATCCGCATCAGCCTTCGTTCCTGACCGTATTATCAATTATGCTCAAAAACAAAATGTGGAGGAAACCAAGTCTTGTTTCCGTGGCTCTTTTTCGTGACCTGCCAACCTGCAACCTGGAGAACCGCCAGCCAAAACCTTCACTTCCTGTCCAGCAGGAACACGGACAGCTGTATTCCTGAGGTTCACAAAAAGAAATCAGCTGTCTACAAGAAACAGAATATGAAATCCATTATTTTATTTTGCTACTTCAAAAATATTGTCAATTACACCGATCGGCCATAACATTACAACCAGCGCGTGTCCACCATAGAGTATAATACAACAGCCCTGCAATCAGTTCTCCCTTCAGGAGGAGTTTCATGTTGGATTGTGATTGAATGTGTGTGAGAGAGGTGTTGACATGTTTGAATGATTGTTATTGGGACTGTAGTTTGTGACGCTGTTGTTGGACTGTACTGGGTCACACTGGGAGGGGTCCCTAATATTCTGGTCATAACGCTCACATGCATCAGGATGACCAAAATATTAGGGACGCCTCTTTGATGCTCTTTTTGGTGGGTTTGGGCCATGAGATGCAATTAGGTGGTATTTTATTGGAGAAAAACTACTTAGGCTGAAGGATTAAGATAACGAGACCGTGAATGGTGAGAATAAACTGAGCAGATTGAGGCGTCACCATGGTGACCTGGGTGGGGGGCGGACTCACAGACGACACACACATTTATGAATCCATACACATATGTGAGTGATGATCAAGAAGGACGATCTGAAGGGGGGCAAACCAGTCCAGATTCAGTATCAGCATCTGGGCCTGGAGGGGGACCTGGACGATAACTAAGATTAATAAGAGCAGGCGATCAGCATCATCCCCGTCTTCAGAATCCTGAGAGGCGGCTGGAGTTTAAAGACCTTCAGCAGCTCTTTAAAAGAAGAGGAGCAGACTTTTTGGTTTTTTTGCCGACAGCACCCTCTGCTGGATGTCCCCCAAGCAGCAGTGCAGGCAGACCCAGGAGGGTGCAGGGGGATGGGGGGGTGGGTGCAGGGGGATGGGGGGAGGGGGGGCCGGAGCTGAACGACCTCCACGTTTGCTGGGGCACCTTCAGCTCCAGGAAACGCCGGCAAACGTCTGCACGTCCCTGGCGAATCAGAACCTCCTGACCTTATAGAGACGTGGAGGGGTGTGTGTGTGTGTGTGTGTGTGTGTGTGTGTGTGTGTGTGTGTGTGTGTGTGTGCTAATTAAACCAAACCCAATGGAATAACCCGAGGAATGAATGATTCATATCAGCAGATCAGATTTGATACGTTTAAACTTTAATCATGAAATAAAAAAAAAAATCATTGACGTCTAATGTCACCGTCTGTGTTTGCAGGCGCGAGAGCTCGTCACACGCTTGTTACCCTGGAAACGGGGGTTTCTACGGGTGCGTTAATAGAGCTGCTGCTGTCTCAGTGAAGGTAAAAAGATAAAGAAATCAAATTCATTATCACCACTACAACAGTGACAACAAGCAGCGGGAGTAGCAGTTATTTATTCTTTATCACGCCTGATGCACTGAAAATATATAATATATAAACTCATTAATATGTCACTTGTTCATGTGACCCTGCCTGCACTTAATTCTTTTACCCACCCTAGATATAAATAAAGTTTTTTGAATTGAATTGAATTAAACTTACTACTACTACTACTACTACTACTAAAAATAATAATAATACAAAAAATAGCAATAATAATGAGAACTGTGCTTCTTGTGTTTTGTTACGGATGCACGTTTATCATAATTGAGGTTTATTCTTTACAACTTGAAAGCAGCGTCTCTCTCAATCGACTCGTTGTGATTCGTCATTTGGTGCAAAGCTCCGCCCCTTTCGCGTGAACGCGCGCCTGACCAGCTCTCGCACACGCGCGCGCGCGTACATGCTCACACACACACACACACACACAGTTAAGCTGGCGGCGCCCGTGCCGCGTTTTCTTGCGTTCCCGAGTGCGTGCTCGTCCGCGCCGTTGCGTAACGCACGCTGGAGTGAACGTCGTAAGTGCGTCATTCGCGCGCCGCCTGCCTGTCGATGCGCCTCTTTTCCCGCAAACCTAAAGATAGATGTTTCGCTTCCAGGTGAGTTCCGCTCCTCCGGGGCGGCGGAGCCGCGGCGGCGGCGGCGGCGGCACCGGCGGGCCGCGGGCGGCCGCCGCGCGCCGGCCGGGCCTCGTACCGGCAACGTTGCTGATTGTTTATGCGGCGGCCGAGTCCAGTGTGGCTGGCGGCCTGCGGAGCAGCCCGCTTGCCTGGCGTCGGTAGCCGGGAGCCGCGCTGCGCCGCCCCACCTCCCCCCCACCCGCCAGGAGACGCCTCTGGTCTCGGGACCGCAGCCCGGAGCGCGCCGCGTCCGCTCTCCGCGAGTCCCGGACCGAACCGGGTCCCCGGGGCTCCGCTCGGGACAGAAGTGGCGGGTGCGTGCGTGATGTAACGTCATCGTTAGCATTGCGGCTAGCGGGCTGCTTTTGCTAGGAGCGAGGTGTCACAGGGGCTCCCGGAGCTGGTTCCGCTCGGAACGTTCAAGCGCGGCGGTTCCACACGGAGCTCCCGAGTTGGGGGAGCGTGGGGGTCTGTCCGTGTGGCTGCTGTCTGGTTCTGGTTCCGGTTCTGCGGAGAAACCGAGAGAGAAACCGCGCTGGGCCGCCGCACCGGCGGCTAGCTGCGATGCCGGAGCGGCGGCTCCTCCTCGAGTG
>CAAKHG010049698.1:5812-27612 GCA_901007715.1 Dactylopterus volitans | reverse complement strand
CGTGGATGAAACGCTGGATGCGATGGTGAGGGGCGCGCGGCTTGAGCTCAAGTTCTTCAAAAGGTCGCCTCACACGTCGGCGAAGGCGAAAAGCCACATGAGCCTTCGACGCTGAGTCGGCGTCCCCCGGCGCGCGCAACGCAACGCAGCACACAAAAGCCGCAGAGGCGCGAGATGAAGCGCTTGGTTCTTCATGCCATCCTCCCCCCTCGACTCGGTTGACGCTTCCTCACATGCAGCCCTGGGACCCTGCAGTTTACACCGTGTTGCGCGACACTTCAGATGCACACAGCGGCCACATCGTGCGGTGAAAACAGTCCGCGACGCAACAAATCAGCGTAGAAACGGCCAAAGCTTAGATCAACTGCTCCTTGTTCAAAATGTTCCTCATAAGTGACCGTTCTGTTCATCAATGACCACGCTCGTGTGTGTGTGTATATATATGTGTGTGTATATGTACAGCTGTACAAGCTGTGTAAATCAACTTAGGCCATGGGCTTATCAAAAAACATCTAACAAAGGATTCACAGGACTGTGTGTGTGTGTGTGTGTATAAAGAACAAAAAGAAAAAAGGTATGAAACCCTCTTTGCTAATTTCAATGGAAATGTGTGACATTTAACCACATTGTGTGCCCTGGATTCATGTTTTATAAATAAAAGCGTGAAAGTTTTTTCACGGTTTTTTGGACTAACGGGATTCCCCATTTGAATGAGTCGCTGATAAGGTGATGGAAGTTAATTTTTCATGAAAGGTAACTTTAAAATACGCACTGTTTGAAATGATTTAAAACTTCATTTACATCTGCCATTTCGTTTGAGTTTTTATAGGTGTGATACATAATGACGCAAAAAAGACCCAACCCTTTTTTTTTTTTTTTAAATTTAAGCAAATGTGTTACAAAGGCAAAAAAAAAAAGAGTGGTTGAGTTGCAAATCTTTAAAAATTACAAAATGCTTTACAATGAGGGGAAGAAATACAGAATAAATGCCAACGGTGCTACACTGCAAAACCTTTGGGATATGTAAATGTACAGCTGTACAGGATGTGTAAATCGGACTTACACCATGAGCTGATTAGCTCATCGATCAACTTTAACAAAGAAGGATTCATGGGACTTCACTGAACCTTAAAAGAGCTGAGACAAGTTATGATTTAGATGACAGTTTTTAGCTGAGAAACTTGGAATTGGGGCATCGGATTCGATTCAAATGAACAGCCCCGCTGGGCTGCGTTTGACAGAAAGTTGAGGGGGGGGGCGTCTAGTCGTCGCTGTCCGTTGATTTGAAGTGGTCTTCATCAATGGTGGAAAAGATGTGACCTTCGTTGCTCAGGAACTCCACTGCTTGCCTGTTACACAATAAACAGAACAAAATAATATTTTATTAGAAAATCGGGGCAACATCAAATGAAACTTTTCAGCTTATGGGTATGTTGTTCGCTTAGTAAAATTGGGTGGATGGGCTGTCAGGGACGATCGTTGCTGGAGCCTGATGATCGTTTTTATGATCAGCTTCCGCCAAATGTTGAATTAGAAGGGAGAAGTGACAACGCTGACAAGAAAAACACGACATGAGAATAAAAGAGGAAACATCATAAAATAACCCTGATTAAAAAAGAAAGAAACAAAAAAAACAAAACAGGATCGGAGTCACACTAATGGCAGGGTTAAGTAATTTCCGATGCCAAATGAGAAAATGCATCCACAAATACGTTAAACCGGATGACTCAACTCGATGGAACTTTTCGTGTGATAGTATTATTGGAGTCACTGGCAAATTTCATTATAACGGGTCACTTGTGCTGACAGTAGTTCCGAGAAATATTTGGGAAGTTAACATTGCTCTGTAGGTTTTTAGTTGAAAGACCTTGCAACACAGTAATCGTGAGGACGTCTGCTTGAGGCAGCGACTCTTGGGCGCCGCACGACACCACAGCCACGATGGCGCCGCGTGAAAATGAAAATTACAGCTATATTAAGGTTACTTCACTCGTGCAACTCATCAGGAGGGCTCATGTCCAAGACCCCATAATATCAGTGAAGTTTTTTTTTTTTTTTAAGTACAAAATGATGGAGTTTTGCAGAACAAATGACAGTTGAAACGGTTATTTTTAGGACTTTGGCGTTTCTTACTTGATGACAACCACACTCATTCCACCGAGCCTCTGCTTGAGGTCCTGAATGCTGATGCCCTGCGGATCTGGGCAGCCTCTTATCAAACTCAGCACCTTTTGAGATGAGATAGAACATGCACTCGGGTCAAAATGGCAGTGCAGCAGTGCCCTTAAACTATAGCAACCTCACTTGGAGGAACTGACACTTTCCTGTCTTTTTTTTTTTTTTTTTTTTTTTACATGTAACAGACAAGCAAACAACTGTGGTTAAAAAAAAAAAAATTGTTTCACTTTGCACAGGACAATTTTTCTTTCATTAAATTTGAAATGGGCAAACTACCTGCTTTAATCACCACACAATTTCACTTCCGCTAGCATTCATACTCATTTTTGTGAATTTTGGTGGGGAAATTTACCATATACACGCGCATGCATGCACGCGCGCACACACACACACGGGGGGAAAGGAAGGGGGGGCGCGCTGTTCTTTCCCCTCACCGACAATTTTGCAGAGGGTGCAGAGAAGCGAGCTGATGACAATTTTCGGCCACGGCTGACAACCAATGCAATTGATGTCTCTAAAAAGCGGGGGAACTGTGAGCGTGATAAACGCACATGTCAGTTTCAGGCTCACCTGATTTTGATTTGCGCTTAACCCATTGTTAGCCATGTCGTTAGCCCCCGCATAGCCCCCTCCCATTCCACCCATTCCCCCCATGCCTCCCATGTTCCCCATTCCTGGTCGTGACATGGGCGTGATGTTACTGCTCATTCCTCCACCGCCGCCTGCCTGAAAAACAAAAAAAAACAAATCATGAGCCAGCATTCACAGGACTTCAGCACACACACAGTCTTGTAATTGTAGCATTAGGAAATTGGCTTTCTGAGTACTTTCCGAGAAGTATATCCGGGAGACCCTGGCGACCCAGTTACATGTTGAAGGAACGTTATCAAAGTAGCAAAAATTGAAATGGCAGCTGAGGGTGAGGGCCGGGCTCTATATTAAAGCTAACATGCATGTGTGAATTAAAAGTGTCCTGCTGGAGTTTCTAATTGTCCCACTGATATCTGGTATTGCAGGTGTCTTGACTGAAATGCCAAATAAATTAAGTTTGTAACTTGATCACTACAATATAAAGCAAAGTTCCGTTGGGAGAAATATTTTAAAATAGAGAAGCCATCTCACTCTGCTGGACTTCCAGAGTATCTCCCCTCAAAACCCGCCAAGATCTTTTGCAGAGAGCGCAAAGACCAAAAACCAGTTACGTTCGGGTCTGCCCTCAAGTTACTCGAGTCCCACAATGCTCTGCAAAAATTGTTAGCGTTAGAATGGAGTAAAAAAACCCCAAAAAAAAAACCCTGTGTTTTTTCCACACTTACTCTGTGAACTCAGTTTCTGTGGTAATAAAAATGACCCACTTCAATTTCCGTTGGCTTAAAAACTGGAATGGAACGCCGCGGCTTCAAAGCAGGGGGGAACCTGCACCGACGGCGATGAAGTCGGATCGGCTTTTCACAAACATTTGACTTGACTACGAGTCATTAAAACAGTCGCGCAAGAGCCCCGATTCCGACGCTTCAGCTCAGCTTGGAGCCTCGGCAGCGTCCACGCTTCTCCGCACTCCTTTGCATTTTTTTTTTTGGAGGGAAAGCTAGCAAAAAACGACTACCTGCATCTTCAACCAGCAGCCGGCTGCTGCAGATGAAGCGTTCTCACCATGGTCTGAGGTTTGCTGAGCGCCATGTGTGCCTGGACCACCTCCAGGATGTGGGAGGTGATTTCATTCATGTCCTCCAGGGGCCGAACGCTGAACGCCACCACAGATCTGTGGTTCTGGGACAAGGGCACAAACATTCTCAGTCAATATTAAAAGTAAAATTACAGCTGCATGTGATTCCTTATTTCATCAGTTTAAAAAAAATAATAATTCAGTTTTATTTATGAGATTAAAGATTTCCATCAGCCTCATCACTTTTATGTGTCCTATCAAAGAGGTCATTAACATTTTTGTCTGGTTTTAGTCAGGAACGAAACGCAACATTTTAGCCAAATGTGAAAAAACTGATGTCACAGTAGAATTCATATACACCCATTTTTAGGCTAAAATATAATCAAATGAAAAATGGGCAGAAAGGCCAGATGATTAAAAACTGTAGCTATTAAATTATTCAAACTATATAGCCAGACATTGAAACATGTTCAGATTTACATATTAATTTAGGACTGTATTTTTGGGTAGAGTTTTTTTCTGTGGCTTTCAGGGTAAAATGAGACAATAATTAGATGGTAAACTCACCTGAAAGGAGCGCAGATTACCAGAGACTTTGACATAGGTGCCTGGGGGCAGGATGGCACTGTCCACACTGGGATCCTAAACAAACCAAAACCAAAGACCTGCTAAGTTCTGTAAGTCCCCTCCCCGCCTCCTCCAAAAAACTGCTCCTGCTTCTAAAGACTAACACGTCATATTTTGCACGTTGCAAACTGAACTTTGATGCTTGTCATAAACGTTGCATTTGTGATGCATTTCTAATTAATGCACTTACTGAGTCTCCGTTTAGTTTGAAGTGACATTTAAGTTTGACCCGATGAGTATTTCTATAACTACTACTTCACACATTACTATTACTTGAACTCACATTCAAAATGAAAAAAATAAAATAAATAAAGGTTGTCGATTACTATGAACTGAAGGGGTAACCAACGACATGCACTTCTAGGTATTGGGGTTTTATTTATCACATTTACATTTCAGATGTGGGTACAACGTCTGTATCAAGCAGGACTGAGATCAAATAAAACAGCTGGATATTTCTTGAAACTGCACGGCTGAGGGGCCCCGACTGACCTCTGTGTCCACCCACTGCTTTATGTCCATCGGAGCTCCCGTCATGTCGTCCACCTTGTACTGGATGTTGGTCATGGATTTGTCCGTACTCCTGATGACACCCACGAGCGTAACCTGCGAAGCAGCGCGTGAATCACCGAGCCGTGGGATCACAACAGTGGACTCGGTGATGAAATTTTGGGCTGTGCGGCAATCATCTTAAGTTCATGGATGCGCTTCCAAAACTGGAACTTGCAAAACACACTTGTTACATCATTGGGCGTAGAATATTTTTGGTGTCTTGGACTGCTGCCGGGCTACGATGTAGAACACACTGGCATCAAATCAGGGCTCCGGGAATCAGTTTATGATGGGAAGACTAATCATAAGTCAGAGCCACCTTGCTACATAATCACTAAGCACTTGAGTTACTTCCATCTGCAAGACCTGCCCCACCAGTCCGCCTCGCGTTACCTGAGCAACCTCCACGTCTCCTACTTTGAAGGTCTCATCTGCCTGGGAGGCGGACATCAGCTGGGATACGGTGCAGGGGATTATCTGAGAGGCACGGGTTCTCTGCAAGACACACACACACACACACACACACGTTGTTCTTCTGTGCTTTCCAATTCAAGTCAGTCAATACTTTTATTGTTAAAGTAAAAAAAAAAAAAAAAAAACGTATGAGAAACGAATGAGTGCTTGACCTCGTGACAGACTGATAAAAATGTATTTAAAGTGTGTGGGTCCAGCCCTGAGTCGTGGGCTTAACTGGTCGCTCACTGCGACGGTGTAACGACCCGCGTCTGCTTTAGACGGCCGGTAATGTGAAGACTTGTTTACAGACCCCTTTCTTCTCGCCTCCCTGGGACAAGGAAGGTGACGCGAAGCCTCCGGGGGACTGCGTGTAACCTCCAGCCATGCTCGCCTCGCCGTATCCGCCTGGGGAGAAGCACACGCGCGGAGGTCGCTCAGCCACTCGCCCGTTTTCAGCCCGAAACAACAAAAAGAGCAAACCCACTCGTCTAGCTAACGTTAGCCGCCGCCGCCGCCGCCGCCGCCACCACCAACAACAACAACATACCGCACCGACCAACGCGGCTGTAAGACGGACGCGGACCACCGAACTCACCCTGGTTCCACATGATGTTGCCGCGTTGCCGTTTTACGTAAATAAAACTAAATCCGAGACGACGTTGACAGTGCGTGGGGCGACAGGAGACGCGGACCCGCGGGAAGCTTCCTTGTATGATCCCGCGCGCCGGGCTCAACGCTACGCGCATGCGTGGAGCAAAAGTCCCGCGAAATTGTTTCTCCGCCTGTTGTTTCCCCCCCGATTCTTGCCTGTCAGACAGCGCGCTTTCCTGACCCACGAAGCACGGTTTTGTCCGTATGGTTAGCGACCCCAACTGTAGAGCAAGATTAAACCGGCTATTTACTTCAGAATTTGTGTTATGTGAGGTCGCGCGTGCGCCCGGAAGCTTTTACGAAAATACCCGTAAGACAAAATTCGGGGAATAGTTACACGTCGCCTCTTTCCCCCCGTGCAATAGTTTGCTGCCTTCAAACTTGCAGAAAATGCTGCATGTAGTTCAAGCGCATGCAGTTATTTTTGGCACACTTTGTTAGAGTCTTACTTGGTAAAGGAATTAGTATTCATTTCTCAACTAGTGAATGAATATAGACACAGCATCTAAAAAAAAGTCTATAAAACTTGACCTGGAATGCCCCTTAAGTTCAAATCAAAAATCATTTGATTTCTATAGCTCTGTTTTCCGGAGATAACTGCTTTCTGTGGCAATAAGGCAGCAATCGCACTTCACCTCTAGAGGAGTTCGGTTCTCATCGAATCATGGGATCCTGCGCTATTCTCGGATATTATGTCATCTCAGTGATATGAGCTGCTGCCTGCAATAAGTTGACTTAACATTTTTATCCAGAGACAAACGTTGCCATTTTAAGATATAAGGGAAAACAATTTACAATGAAATCGAAAGACTGCAATAAGTGCTGTTCTTTTTGTTTGTTTGTTTGTTTGTTTTTTTAGTTTAGATTTGAACAAACTAAATATGGACGTATGACGCCAAAGACGCGTCATCGGCGTTGCGCCTTATCCTGTTTTATAGACTGGGAAATATCAGGAAGACAATCTGTCGGTCGCTTGCTCTCCTCAACATGTCAGTGGTAAAACTTCTCCTACCTTGTCTGCTTCTCCAAGATGTTCTCGCCCTGTCAGGTAAGTAGACAGTTTTTAAAGATTGTCCCCATAATAACGCGTAACGTGCGTAATTACGCATCGTTTTGTTTTGTTTTGTTTTTTTTATCAGGAAACTTCTGGCACATCACGGATCTGCACTGGGATCCATCATTCGACCTAAGCGATAATTCTGGAGTGGTGTGCGCATCAAGCAACAATCGACCAACAGACAATGCTGGGAAATTTGGACACTATATTTGTGACTCGCCATGGCACCTCATCAACTCCTCTATATATGCCATGAAGGATATTCTGCCAGATCCGGATTTCATCGTATGGACAGGGTATTTATTTATTTTTTTACATGTTTAAAATCAAACAAAACAGAATATGATAAGCAAGAAGACAAACGAATTCTCAGACAATATCAGCAAATGCATGGAAGACGAATGTTTCAAGTGGGGTTATTCATGTTCCAAAAGAGTAGAAAGATGTTAAAACCATTTCTAGTCCTTCCCCATTTTTACGTTTTCTAACAAAAAAAGAAATACAATTAAACTCAACTAATCATCATCAGTGTGTCTGCTGTTTAGAGCAAATTCAAAACAAACAGCAAGAACAAAGTAATCAGAATGAAAACAAACCAAAAACATTCATTGAAACCTGAGTGCGAATCCATCATCCATCGCATAACCATGAAGTGGTTTATTTTCAAATAATCTTTTGAATTTGATGAGCGATCTACATGATTTCATTTGTCCAGTGCAGCTGTTCCATAAATTCAATCCTTTAGTTGAGACACAGTGATGTTTAGCATTGCTTTCTTACCGGTTGTTCTATATGCAGCATTTGCAAACTGAAACCATTGTTTTATGGAATCCTCCTGGCTTATATGCAGGTCCAAAGTTCATCTGCAAAGGGACAAAAGTGTCCCGTATCATAGTGATTTCACGTCTTTTCCGAGATATGACGTGAAAGGAAAACACCAGCTTGCACAATGTTGTGATTTCAGCAGATTTGTCAGATGTGCATACAAATGGCCAACATATGGTGAATCCTTTTGCATCAAACTTGCGGGTCGGCCTATGATAGATAGCGGACTCTTAAAATCATCACTTTTCCAGTCAGCTATTTTAAAAGAAAAAAAGAAAAATCCAGTTCATATCATTTTGTTTTTCCAGAGATGACACACCACATGTGCCCAATGAGAATCTGGGAGAAGAAAAAGTGCTCGAAATCATCAGCAACCTCACACACATCATAAAGGATGTCTTTCCAAGTAGGCGTTACTTAGAGATACTAGTATGCTGTGCCAAAAAAAAAAGAGATCCACATTTACTTATTAACTCGCACTGTTGAAGAACAGACTTGATTATTATCCTCTTTATAGAGACTAAAGTGTACCCTGCCCTGGGAAACCATGACTACCACCCTAAAAGCCAGCTTCCAGCAGCCGCAAACTACATGTACAACCAAACCGCAAAAATGTGGCAGGATTGGTTGGAGCCCGAGTCCCGAAGAACGTTTGGAGAAGGTGGATAAATGACCATCAATAAATCACGCTTACCATGCAAAACATGCATATTTAAAAGTCAAACCGTGTCATGCATTTTCCCTCCATGTTCCTCTTGTGCAGGTGGATATTACACAGAAAAGCTGCTGGGTCGACCAGGTTTCAGGATGTTGGTCCTGAACACGAACCTCTACTACGACCAGAACAAGCTGACCGAGAACATGGAGGACCCAGCGGGCCAGTTCGGCTGGGCCGACCGGGTTCTTGCAGAGGCGGCCAGCAATAAAGAGAAGGCAATGTATCTTGTCCATCTATGTGCGTTACAACAGGGGGTCAAGTTACAGATTGGATGGATGCGCTCATATTTAATACAAAACGTGTCTGGGGGACCTCCACTATGACACCTTCTTGTGGTTTGTGATCAGGAATACCTCTTGTTGTACAATAGAGCCTTCAGCAGAGACTTGGTATATCCTTCCTCTTTTCATTATTTGCCAAGCTAAACAGGAAGATAATGTTTTATGAGTGCTATGGGGGAAGTTAAATTTTGGATGCCAGACACTTGCAGAAGAGCTCTGGCAACGTGTTGGCGTCCATTTCCTCAAACTCTCGGATCTACTGTCTTTCAGGTGTACGTCATTGGTCACGTTCCCCCAGGTCTCTTTGAGAAGAAGAGGGGAAAACCCTGGTTCAGGCCACAGTTCAACAAGCAGTACTTAGACTTAATTCAGAAGCATCATTCAGTCATACTCGGCCAGTTCTTTGGCCATCATCACACCGATTGCTTCCGCATGTTCTACGACTCAAAGGGTAATGCCAGGCTAGTCTAATACTGCTGCCTGTCCTTGATTTACTTCAGTGGTGATTCACTGGTATTTTATTCAGTATTCTACTCTGTATTTATTTTGCCGAGTGTCATAATGTCACCAAGCGTCATAACCTTGAGCCTTTTCCGCAGGCTCTCCTATCAGCACAATGTTCCTCAGCCCGGGGGTCACGCCGTGGAAAACAACGCTCCCCGGAGTGGCGGATGGCGCCAACAACCCCGGGATTCGTGTCTTTGAATACGACACTCACACACTTCTAGTCAAAGTGAGTCCGGGGAGTTGGCAGGCAGCACCTGCAACACACCGTCTTCTCTTGTGACATGCTCATCGTTTCGGTGTCTGGTTCTCATCCAACCCAAAACTCAGGATGTGGTGACCTACTATCTGAACCTGACGTACGCCAACGCGGCCTGGGGTCGCTGGGAGAAAGAGTACCGCTTCACAGAGAGCTACAGAGTACCGGACGCCTCCCCCGCCTCCATGCACCAGGTTCTGGAGAAAATGGCTAAAGACCAGTGCTACCTGCAGAAGTACTATGACTTCAACTCTGTCAGCTACGACCTGAAAGAGTGCGACAGTGCCTGTCGCGCCGACCACGTGTGCGCAGCCAGAGAGGTGGACTTTGAGAGGTACGAACGCTGTCTTAAAGACGGGTTTCCTTCACTGCATGCCGGGTTGCTGCCGATCCTCTCTGTGGCTTTAACGCTGTTGTGTCACTAATCATCAAATGTGTGAAACATACTGCTGAAGATTCTGGGAGTGGCTTGATGGGGAGAAAAAAAAAAAACAGATTTCAGGATGTGGAGCTTTAAACGTGTTTGTTCCGAACGCCAAAATGAATCACCATCTTTCTATATCTTAATATGACTATATGAATGATGACTACTGACTAACACGACTATCAGTCATATCAATTCTCTACATCTAATTAAGGAAGCAAAAAGAACCTTTGGAGTCAGCAGTCGTGATAGAGGTTTGCCGTTATTAGTTCCAGTAAATAGAACTGTGTCATAATTTTTGGCTCAAGCAGCGTAACTTCTGGTTCAGATCCAAACTGTTGCCTTCCAATTAAATGTATTTATATGAAAAAAGCCGGATGTGACCATGTTAATGTTTTTCTAACGGAAATATTAAAAGCACTGCCAGTGCCAGTAATGCAGCGATAATTTTGTTGGTTCATATTTATTGAGCTTCTATGAGTTCTAGATTGCTCTGTTATCCCATATCACCATATAAAAACTTAACGATTTTTTAATTGCTGCCCATGAACATGGGGGAACGCACGCCGTCATCGGAGAACATGATAATACTGAACTTTGAGCCCGCTTCGAAGACATTTATTGAGTGTGCGCTTGAGCAATACATCAGAGTGACAAATCAACAAAAACGCCAAGAGTCCTGGTGCCGGACCGACTGCAGCGTTTGAGGGGGTCAGTTCACATGATCAGGACCTGTTTGGCAGAGGTGAAAGGTCGCATGGCAGCATCCAGAGCTTTGCCGTACTCTTGGAGGCCCACTTCGGTGCATGCAGGAGCCGTCAGCTTTCCCTGGTGGATGAGGGAGCATAGTTCATCCAGCATGGCTCTGAATGCTGCCTCATCTGGGGAGAAATCAAGTTGAGGTTCTCGTGAATTCAACTTGCTCGTTTTGGATATTTTGCCGGTGATCATGAGTCAGGTCACGCCGTGCCAACTCACCACGTGAATGATCTCTTTTCCACTGGGTGACCCAAAAGCCCCGAATCTTGACATCCTTGAAAATAAGAGCACTCTGGAAAGAGCAAGAGAGATAAAATGTACTAAGGGGGGTAAAAAAAAAAAAAGGTGTGAAATGTAGAGTTAAATTGAGGAGGCCAAAGCAAGATTCATCTTACCACTGGGACAGTAACAGGCTGTTTGGCCATTCCTCCATACGTCACCATAGATCCTCCAGACCTACAATAATCATGTCACGCTATGATCGGCTTTTTTTCTGCATTGTAATGTATCATATCAATAAAGATCTTGATGTGTCCTCACTGTAAATGACGCAGCAGTTCTGTTGCACTCTTGCCCCCGACTCCATTTAATGCCAGTTTAGGCTTCGGACAAGTCTTGAAAGACAAGATATTTATATATATGAGGACCATGTTTGTTCACAGATACGAAAAAACCACAGGATCATATCTTTAAAGCCGCCTTCAACCCCACGGACCTTGAACAGTTCCTTTATCTCCGGCCGTCTGAGCGCCTCTTCTTTGATGACATGACTGGCTCCGATGGCTTTTAGCCTGTCGCTGAGCTGTGTGAACTCGGGCCTTTGAAGGGAAGACGACAAAGTTCATTACCGTCATAAATTCCTGCGCACACCACAAAAAACTCTGACAATCTTGGATAAAAAAAAAAGGGGGCTTCTATCTCAAGTCAGCAAAGCTCTCGGCGGCAGGCTGATCGCTGAGGCGGCGATTATGACTGACGACTGACACGTCTCACCGGAAGACTTACTCAGAGGTCTATGTATGCACAGTACCTGTCTCGGATGACATTGATCGTGTGTATTCCCCTCGCTGCCGCAATCTGTATTACAGCCTGCCCAACTCCACTGTTGGCTGCGTTCTGGATTACGGAATCACCTGGGCAGAGGAGGAAAAAAATTTGAGCTGTCACATAGAGGCTAAAATATTTGCCGAGCTTGCCTCTGATTTCAGAATACCGCACGCCCATATCGTTGTTTACATATACAGCCTGCCTTTTGCACTATGAACACGTGAGATGGTGTGGTGTCGCAAGGTTCCTGCACACACCAGCCCATACAAAGCTGTAGAGCGAACATTTCCCTTTGGAAGTGGGATATTAGTGAGAAAAGGGGTCGACTTGGATGTCCACACAGGTATGTGTGACCCAGGTGTTTCAAGTCCTGTTAAAAAAGAACCAGTGATTTGAATTTTGCGCTCAGGCTACCCAGCTTGAGGTCTTCAAAGTCTGAGAGCATCCTGAAGGCAGTGCAGGGGTTCACCCCGAGTGTGGCAGCAGCCAACAAGGGAATGTCGCTGGGCAGAGAGATGACGTCGTCCTCGGCGAGCACGGCTTCTGTCCTCCATGTCCCTGTGCGCACACACACACACACACGCAGAGACAGAAATTTCACACGAGAGACATGATAGTGACCCTGCAGGCTCAATCATACATCATCTTTCAGGCAGCATTTACCCAGACCAGCATCTCGCGGGATGACCCAGTCTCCTATTTTGAGAGACTTCACCTGACCGCCCAGTTCTACCACCTGGGCCACTCCCTCATTGCCGCCAACAGCCGGGAGGTCGGGCAGGATGGCGTAAGTCCCTGGAAAAATGTGATGAACAACGCGTTTGCATGATTTACAATTTGTTTTTGCGATCTTCTTGGCATAGCCGCTTAACTATCTAGACCAAACATATTTCTACCACTGCAAAAGTACCGATCTCAGGTGCGATTGCAACGAGCAAGTCGGTTACCCTGGATCATGTTGATGTCAGATGGGTTGATTGGGGCTGCCAGCATTTTAACCAGGACATCCTTTGCACCTATGGAGGGCAGATCCACGTCCTCCAACCTGCAACCAATTAAAATAAAAAACACATTATTCTTTTTTTTTTTTTTAACCAAACTTTGACATCTATTTTTTTGGTCACGTTTGGTCACGATATTAAAGGTTTAATATTTCTGAATTTAATATTCAAAATTGGACAAGTGGCTAAAAAACACAAACCAAGCTAAAAAAAAAAATGCTGCCTCTTTTTTTGTTTTCTTCTGTTAAACCCAAAGCTGGTTGATCAAAAGGAGCAAGTCAATGTGTAAATTTAGGCTCTGAGATATTCAAAAGGGAATTGTTATCCTTGTCATTGTTATTATTAATAACAAATATTAAGAAATTTGCCGAGAATTAAAACAGCTCTCTAATCCAGCCCTGTTATTGTTTCAAGAGCCACTGTTAGTTCAAGCTCTTCATTAAACCTTGTTTTATCGTCACTTTTGGGACCCGCTGGTATCCCTCGGGTCAAATTGACCCATGACATATTTGGGGTTACAAAAATATTTCTGAAATAAAAATTTTTTAGTCAGTAGTTTCATTAGTTTGCCATACGATTACTGATATTAAAAATCCGCTACACTCAAGACATGGCTGTCAAAACTCATGCTTATTTGGGGAAGTGAAACAATGCTTTAGTTAGCATTTGTTGTTCCATTCATTGTTATATATTACACATTATTCTAGATTATAATGATGTAACATTTTTGGTGTGTGTGCATGTGTGCGAGCGTTACTCTCTGGGTTAAACTGACCCCAGGACCACATGAAGGATGTAAGTGTATGGGGTATAGGGTGGGGGGGGGGGCAGGTGTGCTCAGTTATTTTTGCTTGATTTATCACAAAAAAACAAAGTAAGGCCGTTGACTTTCAGGTAGGGGGGGAGGAAAACACTTGTGCCATTTTTCTTCTTGTACAAATGTAAAACGGGTCAATTCCGCCCGAATACCACACAAGGGTTGACCTTCGGAGAAACACTCCGTAACCCAAGTCCGCGCTACACGGACCGCTGTGACGGCCGTGGAGACCCTGGAGCATTTGTTTTTCTCCGCAAATGTCGTGGGACGTGACGGACGCTGCGGCGTGAGTCCCCGGGCTGCGACCGTGCGCGCCGCGTCCGCTCGCTTACTCCTGCGGTCGGAGGCTCTTACTGGAGGACTTGCGGCGGGTCTCCGTGCTTCCTGTACCGAAGGGCCGCGCACGTCCGAGCCCGAGCGGCGACCGACCGACTGAGGTGAGGCGCGCTAGCATGATCCGGGCGCCTCGGCAGCTTCGCGAGTGCGGCTGCGGCGCCTCTCCCGCGGGCGGCCCGGCTTCTCGCGCAAACTCCAAGAAGCGACGGCCACATCGCGGCGCCGGGGGTTTTCAAAACAGGTGGCGACGCGTGAGCGGCGACGCTAGTTTTAAGGTCGCGGGCGGGCGAGTTCGGCTAGCTTCCGTCTCCGCCGGTCGGCCATGTTGGATCCCGCTGCGTCGTGCGCTTGTCGTTCGAGTTGTAAACAGAGAAGAGCGCCCCCCGGTGGGCGGACGGCGGAAGTTGGTTTCTACTGCCAAGCGGGAAGAGGGTGGCGATGGCGATGCACGGCGAATACGGGAATCGAGCCCTTTCGTGGCCGTTTTCACTTCGTGCGTTACTTGATCTCGTCAGACCGAGAACTTTCAGAATAGCTGATTCTCACCGTCTCGCTACAGTGTCACGAGTCTTAAGTCTGCCATATATGGGCATCAACCGATTGGGCATTCAGATGTTACAGATTGCACTTTCTCTTTTGGGCCTTTATTCACCGATTCAATCCAGCCCCCAAAGACAGTTATATTTAAGATACTTTTGAAGGTGTGCTGACAGAGGAAAAAGCTTTGATGAATCACTTGATTACAGCGGAAATGTTTGGTAATTCATTTTCTGCATGCGAACTTGGATTTGTCAACACGCGTCTGCGCTACATTGTGCTGTTTGCACCACTAAATAAGAAGAGAAGCAATTTGCATGTAGTACATTTACCTTGTGAAATGTGGCACATAAATGTGTGACTGGAGAATCAAATTTCTCCAAAGTACATTTGCTGAAAATACTGGGCATCATTTTCTAGCACTCCTTAAAGGATGTATAAATTGCAACAAATAGCATATTAATATCTATTATGCCATCAAGGTTGGAAAGTTGTACAAAAAAAAATCAATTTGCTTTATATTATTTTGTGCTGATAATGCCAACAGTAAGACAGTTAACTTCAATATATTATTTTACAGGTATTGCAGGTATTTGCACTTTTACTACTTGAGTATTACATCTAGTAGGATGTTAGACTGCTCATCATGTATCTGTCAGTAGTGCAACACATATTTCGTGAAATTAACACCAAAAACACTCGTTAATATTGACATATTTATTAGGAAATGGAGCAGATCTTTACATTTAGAAACATAATCACAGTAATACTTTGAAAAGCCTACATGCTGCTCATCTTTGACAAACTAGCCATTAATCACCTGAGATCATTGTAGTTTTATGGCAGTAAACATTGATACATTCATCAGTAATAAATGCACATTTATTTTTTTTGGAAGTAGCTTGAGCCATTTACCTGATAAGATGCACCACCACAAGTTAAATGGCTGATGGTCACAAACAAGGTGTACCATTAAAAGCACATGAGAAGCAAACTGATACAGAATTTTTTTTTTTTTTTAGGCTAAAATTGTTACCCTGAGCACATTAATCTTACAGGTCCTTGGATTTTTCAGGGTATATCTAACCCATCTAACACCCGACAATTAAATCACAATAACACATCACTGAGGGGTCAAACAAGTTTGTTGCGATCCGAATGTCTGTCGTGAAATCAAGTTTTCAAATAGTTTGAAAACGGCAGTGGATAAAAGAACAGCAGAACATGGCAAACGTGACAACACTTTCGTTCAACCTTTATCTAAATAAAGTGGGTGTCAGAATCAATGTCAGCCAATGTGAGTTCAAGTCATACTGGCACTGCAATCACAAATTCAGCATTTATGAAAAAAAAAAAAAAAACATTCCGAAAAGTAAAGCTATTCAAAGCACTTCAAATATCCTTTCCCTTCTTTCGCATCATGAATCGTGCGTTTCCATGTCAGCTGTCCAGCCTCGACGTGAAAAGCAAAATGTGAAAATGTTACCAGACAGCATAATATGAAATATGACCTGAGTGGCAAGTCATCCAAAACTCATTCTTTTTGTCATAAGCATTGATAGTCTGAAACACTAAGCATCAGCCATGTGTCGAGATGAGACAACCCCGGATTATAATACTACTAGCCCCCATCCCTTTACAATATTCTACTACGTCCCCATCTACAAAAGATTATAGAGGAAAATACTATAATAGTGGAACATTTTCATCATATCATATCACGGCATGTTATGTCAAAGAATGGAATTAAAAAAAAAAAATCATCATCATACTGGAAAGTTGATATACACACAAGAGTCGAAAAATAAAGCTCAATGTTAATGCTTTGTAATCGTTTTGACCGAAATGGGTCCGACATGAGTAAAACTGTTGCACTGTAACATTCAAAAGCAGACACTAGCAAGGTCCGACTCCCCTGTCCTATTGCTGCTGAACATCATAAAGATGGACATTTCATCCCTGCATTACTTATTGTGAGAAAAAAAAAAAAACACTCATCGACTCCTTCCAATAAATCTGAAGTATTCCCTGAGTTTTCAGATTGGCAGTTCCTGAGATGAGCCTTAGAGTGGAGGTTTTTTTGTTGTTTTTTTTTTCTCCAAAAAAGCAGCCATGCTTATGGGTTGTTGTTTGTTTTTTTTAAACTAAATACTACATATACAAACATATTCAAAAGAGATTAAAATGACTATAAAAAAGGAAATTAATCCGTCTTACACATGATTAGTGCAGGGTTACATTGCATTGGTTTTGGCATAGATAGACAGAAAACACAACAGCTTTCTTTTCTGAGACGCTCATTGTAAACAAAAAAAATTAAAAAAAAAAGCAAAAGAAATAAAACAAAATCAGTTTAGTCCGTCCTCATAATACTATGTACCTGTACAATGTGTACTGTATATTCTATATGTTGGTTGTTAGACTGTATTCATACTGCATTTAAGTATTGGGGACAATGATTTGTCCAAAGTTATTAAGCACATATGTACAAAGTAATACGTGTACCTGGATGTTGCAAATGTGTTACCCAAATATATACTCAAGTCATATGTACAGTAGCTTTGAATGACATTTGTCAGTTTCCTGGTGTCTGGTTGAATCTTCATTGCTGAGAGGCTTCAACAGGAGCACAGGGAGAAGCTGCAGCACTCTTGGATGAAAATAAATACGTAGTATGATTTTTCTTTTTTTTTTTTAAAAAAAGGGCTTTAGAATAATTTTACATATATATTAATCGGGTGTTTCAGTCTCGTCAGCTTCTCCTGTAAAACGGGAGTAAAATGCTGATTAGCTAGCTAGTTCTACAGGCTCCTCCGTGCAGGCTTGGTGCTCCTGAGCTATTACCCTACTAAGGGTTATAGGGAGGTAATGTCTTAAATAACTACCTACAAATGGATCACTCTGGATATAAACAAAAACACCAGCCTTCTCACTGGCAACATCATGTCTGATTCTGCCTCATTTTATTCAAGTATTTAGAGGAGAGCTAGCTCGACCCCTCGGTAACTCAGTCCAGGTCAAGTATCTTATTGGAGGTGATGATGTACATGCGTCAGGTATTGTATCACATTCGTTGGAATTCTATCAAATCCAAATTGAGGTAATTATCAGGGAGAAAGGGTGTGTCACACAGCAGCCGAGAACACAAGAATACACTGTGGCAGGGAGGGTGATGCCGCTGCCACGGATTACAATCCTGCATTAATTCCTGTAGTGCATAGGGGATTTGATTTAATCCTGGTTCAAATCGCAATCTCAAAAACTGTGAGCAGAGAGTTGTTGGCTTACCATCAGTGGTTCCGGTGACAGTTTTAGTAGCAGACCAAGCATGCACCGTCATGACAGACCGTGCACCTTCAGACAGTCAGCAAAAATGCTGGATGAAAATAATGCAAAATGACAAAAGGGAAGGAAAAAAAAAAACTGACCAAAAGCTGGAAACTACTTCTGGCCTGACATTCATTTGGCCCCAGGAAAACTGGATGGTCAATTGCAATATTGGCAGGTGCCAATACATCGCCTATAGCTATACCCTAAAACCCGCCCCCGGTGTTTTAACGAGCCCTCCCTTTCCCCATGCGATATGCAAACTAACATTCATTACAGAGGTACCACCAGTCACGTCTCTGCCTCGTCGGATAGTCGGGTGTAACAGTCAGGAAAGAGACAAAATGGTAAGGCAGCATAAGCGGAGGTATAAACTTAAAAAAAAAAAAAAATGTAATGCCCATAACAGAGGCAAAAGGCAGATTCTCTTAATACTACAATCTCAAACCCCTCACAGAACAGCAGTGATTCTTACATTTAGAAAGCGTCGTGAGTGCAATAATACAGCAGTATTCCTGAGTGTTACACCAAATGAAAACAAAAACAAACAAAACAAAAAAAACAAAAGAAAAGAAAAACTTCAGCAACATTTTCGTGAGAAATTGTTTTGAACCTGAGGTAGTTCCAAAAGAAGCTTCGAGCGGAAGGGGGAGGGGGGGTGGATCTGGCGTCACACCTCTCCATCAAAGCAGTTTGATTGGCCTCTGTGCTTCTCCCCCTCAGCTTCAGTGTCGCCCGATTCCTCGTCTAATCACAGGTATCGGGAGGCGGCGCCGAGTGGCTGTGCTCCTCCTCATCCCCTTTCAAGGATGATGGTTTTCCCTGAGAACCCGGTGAGGACTGCTGTGCTTTGATTGGGCAGTTGGCAACCATGTGGTCGATGCTCTGGCAGAAATGGCACTTTTTGGGCTGGGGTGGTAACTTGCACTCTTTGGCGTGGTGGTCCAGGCCTCCACAGTTATAGCACCTATACAGAAGCAACGGCAAGGATCAATAACGTGAGCTTATCAGTCCCCCATGAGGACATAAACCTATGCAGATTTATAGAAAATGTAAAATTATAAAATACTTTCAAAAGCTGACTGCAGCAGACGATACACAAATTCACAAATTCATGCTTATGTATTGTATAAACAGATTTAAAAAGGAGGCACCACATGGATATAGACGAAGACTAGTCAGAAAGGGAGGATGGTTGCGTTTTTTTTCTGATAATAAAATTTTTCAAAAGAATATACTGGCGAGGGGGTTGAGTGGATCAAAGTTTGTGAGATCTGAGACTTTAGTATGAGCCTGTAGACAATAGTTCTGTCTGTATGAGGGCTTTGTTGGCTTCATTCAAATCATACCAATATGAGATCTAAAGTGCATCGTTTCCTCTTGCCTGGGGCATCTCCTTCCTCCATCTGCATCATTTGAAAAGTCAGGACTAGCGGGCGTAAATGAGTTCTGTTAAGTTTTGGAAACCAAAACTGCCCAAATAAGGTAACAAAGAGCGCAACACCCTCTTGAGTGAAAGTTTCAGCCGTTTGCCACTAGGTGGCAACGTTTCACCTGGAACGGCTTAAGTTCAGCTCCACAGAAAGGGCATTTTAGGTCACGTCACAGGACCCACCGGGGAACACAAGACCACATCATGCCCAATCATATCTAAAATCTCAATCAAAAGTTGCAAAGGCATCTCATTAGCATCATCATTCTAATCAAACAGAATTGCTTAAAAGCCATAGTTTGAGAAAGTTAAAAGAATTTCAAGAATTCAGTGGCAGGGCACCTATTATGAACCTGATGCGGGTACAACGCTCCCTTATATGAGACGGTTTCATGAACAGCTTGCCTGCTCGTCAGTTTGCCCCTGCTGTACATCAGCCTCCCCTTGGACTCTATTGTACCAAAGACCCCCGTTTCATCCGCATTGAACTCGACAAGTGGAACACCATGAAAGGCCAGCGGGAGCCATAACAGGAGTGCCATCAGCCGGCCCCGTTCTGACATAATCTATAGAATGGCCACGCGTGCAGGGGTGGAAGACAGATGGGTGGTGGGCGTAGGGCGGTCAGTTTGTGCCACGGCGGGACCCCCTGCCACCATTGAAGTAGCAGATGAGAGTTGGACAGGGAGGCTGCCCAGGGGTCAGCGCGGCTTTGTAGCAGCGGCCGTTGGGCTGGTGTCAATGTCTAAACCATCACATCACAGAACCTCCCTATATCAGCATCCGTCAGGAGGCAAGTGGAAGGAATGGGAAGTCGTCCTTTGTCTAGAAAAGCTGCAGTAATGACCTTTGAACCCTGACCCTACCTCCCCACCCTACCCTCTCCTCAGTTCTTTAACCCCGAATCCCATCCCCTGCCCCCCAGTCCTCTTGCATTTACTCATACGCTGTTGCCATGACAACAATGACCTTTCACCCGCTTGCCTGGGCTCTTGCATCTGTTATCAATTAAATGGACAGGAGCTTTTCCTCCACCTCAGTCGTACATGCGCTCGCAAAGGTGGTCCCTGAAACGTGGGCTGAAAAACTGGCGGTACGCTTCACCAGACCCAGGGGCGAGAAGTGGAATGAAACGCCCCCGCGTTTCCCCCCCCGCCCCGATCGGGCACACGGCTATCCATTACGGCCCGCAAATCGCAAAATGGATGCATGAAACGCCGTCCAATGTTGCATAATGTATTATGCCAGAGGAGGACGATATCTTATCAATGGATCAGTGTGGTGGAGGGAGTTATTGAACCACAGCAGGCCTCTCAGGGCTCTTTGAAGCGGTAATGATCCCTGTTCTCACACTGACTACTCCCTGGCTCTAATCACAACTGACAGTGAGGTGAAGTTGATACACCTCTAACCCCTCGCTATATTGATAGTCAAAGAATGACCCAAAAATAAAGCCTTTCCCACCCCCCTTTGGCATTGCTGCCTTTGCATTAAACCTTTGGGTCTTTAGAAGAAATGTTCCTTCTACTTTTGTGCAGCATTACTGACGTGTGAGTGACTTATGCAGGATGCAGACTCATGAGATTTGCCCCCTTTTTTTTGTTAATTTTTCATTTTATAGCCCTCACGAAATACTGTATAAGCAGCATCTTCCTACAGCTTGAGAGAAGTCCTGGAAATCTAAATCGGATTAGTGTCCATGATATTTGAAATGCGATTGTTTCTTTGTTTGTTTTTGTTTTTTGATTCTGAGCGGCAAATCAGATTGGTAGGAGGTGTTTAGGATGAGAAAGAGAGCCAGTGGGTGTGAATTCACCAGGGGCCTGCAGATTTAAACAGTTATTGATCCAGGTCACACGTCCACCCTGCTGATTTGACCCTTGCTAGGCCTAGAGGTGGGGGGTTGGGGTCGAGGAAGAGGAAGGAACTCCTCTGTATGTGTGATCCGAACTGGTCAAAACAATGACTGCTGAGCTTTTGCGCTTCTACGACACATATTACCTCCTCTGTCATAAAAATCAAGATCTGCAAAATGCTAGTTTCAATGAATGGCGAAAAAAAGGAGCCGTTTGAACTGAGGAGTCTTTCCTGCAAAAAAAAAAAATTAGTATTGATGAGTCTCGCATCACATGTGGCAATGAGCCAGAATAAAGAGGTGTGCTATTTTTGCACCACCACATGGATTCAAAGGAATTATAAACCATAGTCATTTATGTGACGCCAATACATTTTACAGTGCCCACTTTACTTGCTTTTGAGATTCATGAATATTCCTCCCTTTCCTGTGTCCCCCCCCCCCCCCCGTTTTTTTCCCCCCCCCTTCTCCCTTTTTTTTTCCCCCTTTTC
>CAAKHG010049697.1:9525-20428 GCA_901007715.1 Dactylopterus volitans | reverse complement strand
AAAAGAGGGGACAGCTCCGATGCATAATTGAGACGTTTATTAGCTGTTTGATGATAAACAGACATTTCCCCCCCCCCCCCCCATGCTTCCGGGCGGTCAGCTGGTGGCGTCGGCACGGGCAAGCCGGTTCGATGCGGCCGGTTCAGGTGGCGCGTCCGTCTGGGGCGCAGTTGTGTTGCAGGTCATGTGTACGTATATTCACGTTTTTTAAAAAAATTTTTTTAGAATAAGCTGCGTCATACATTTCTTCAATTTCCCACTTCTGAATGGAGCAGCTACTTTTTTTTTTAGGAATTGGTGAAGTATATAGGCGTGATTTCAAAGCCTAAGACGGGACGGGAAGTTTGCTTTCCGATAAGATAAGAAATATCTACGTTGATGGATCTGGAGATGGTTTTCGAAATCAAAGCCACAAAGTGCTAGCTTGAGCACAAGTTTGGTGTTAAAAGAAAAGGCACCTAACTTAAGAATTTTAAGTGGCATGAAAGTATTTTTGGATGTTTGTCTTTTCTTGATAATTCATTGTAATTGTGTAACCGTTATCTATCTCACACACTGATGACATCATGCTGTTTAGGTAGATGTTAGTGTTTGTCGGCTTGTGATAAGATGGAATAAGAACTAAGTTGTCACATTGAAGAAAGCCATTTTAAAGAATAGTGTTCAATTATTGTAATAAAAGGAGTCAATGCACTTTATGTGTGTCATTCTTCCGTTCTTCAGGCTTGACCACATCACTGTGACCGGGCTCCTCACATTTGTCAAGTCATTATTGGCAGATAACTGACACATACAGTGTAAGTAAAGTAGCCATTGTTTTATCTTTGCATTTTATTTGATAACGACGGCCAGGTAATAATATGTTGTCGTGAATATTTGGCCGTAACAGCACAAAAACAAGTCACCTGCTTGGTGAAACCCCCTACAGCTACTTCCTTTTGTTGATGTGGAAAGGGATGGAGTGGCCTTCCTGTGCTCTGTGTAGTTCCTGTTTTTTTTTTTCGGTCACAGCTCAATGTTGATATGACAAACCATCTTTTCGGTGAAGATGTTATCGCACCTGTACATGGCACTCCAAGGGATGAGTAATTTAAAGCAATGTAGGCGCCTCTATCCTCTGTGATTGGAGGCTCCCTTGTGGAACCATGTAAGGCAAAATAGAATTTAGCTTAGGATCTTAAACACCTGACTTTGCTTCCACTCTATATTCCCACAGATCTTTTGCAGCAGCACCTTGGGCAAAAATCAGGTCAGTCTCATACGTCAGTCTTCTGTTTATTTGTGTGTTTTATCATTTACCTCCTTTTATTATTTGCCTACTTTATTTCTCCTTGTTAATGTTAGGTAATCAGAAGAAATGCAAGTTATTGTGTTCATCTGGACTTGTTGTTTTGAAATGTTTTTTTTTTCTGAAATATTGAATCGTTTGAAATGTGGCTTTATTTTCCAGAACAATCATGAGCACCCACGATTCAAACGTGCACACCATCTCCCCCGAGCTGCCGGCCATGTTTGACGGCATGAAGCTGGCGGCGGTGGCTACGGTGCTCTATGTCATCGTGCGCTGCCTGAACCTCAAGAGCCCCACTGCTCCGCCGGACCTCACCTACCAGGACACGGCCCTCAACCGCTTCCTGCTCAAGTCCTGTCCTCAGCTGACCAAAGAGTGAGTCGCAGTCGCTGCCCTTGTTTTTTCTGTCACTCGCAACGTTACCACGGAAACGTGGCTGCCGTCTGGCCATCTTGGGCTGCGGTGAGGGGAGCGGTTTGTCTGGAGACGACCCTATCTGTCATCGGTGTTCCCGAGTGTGCCACATGTCTGCGCCGATGATGCCTGGCTTTGCAGTCTAACATGAATTAAACAGCAGGCGGTATTTATGGGTTTATCCCAAGATTTGACAGGGTGTGTCACACCGGCATTGCAAAGATAGACCACCGGCCAACATCATTTGCATACGTGACAGTGCTATTGTCCCTCTCAGGGCGACTGTAATTTGAATCCTCTGTGCGGGTTTACGATAAGTAATGCAAACCAGCGGTTGTTGGAAGAGAACAGCAGGGCAAAGGTCTTTTCTGCATAGGATGAACCAGGTCATTCTAGCAGGGCCTATAACATCCTGCTTGTTTTTGGAGAAAAAAAAAAACCCTGCAAATTGACCTTTAATCTTTTCAAAGAGTTTAAACGGTGCATGTCGCCGTCCGGGTCTCCCGGTCGTCTGGTGTCATAATAATCCAAAGGAACATTCTTCCCTGTTTGGTGACTCTTCAAGGCCTCATCACGAGTGCGTGCTTACATAACCGATTGTCACTGAGCCCTTTGCCTCCCAGCTGCAGCCTGAATGAATAATAAGACCACGCTGATGTTTACGCTTTGTCCTGTTTGTTATCATTTGGAACAGGCGCGCTCAACTCACAGAAATGTTTTTGCAGTGTGGTGTCAATTTAATCTTTTGAGCGGATAATCAAATTGGCCTAGTGGTGGCGTTGATTTTGGCAAGAATCTGTGTTTTGTGTCTGTGGTTGAGGATTTGCATTTTGTAACCTATAATAACGCCCCGTGGTGTTGTACAACAGAGATCAATCGCCCAGCAGGAAGCAACGGGTGGGTGTTGCGAGGTTAACATCCTTGTTTGGGAACATCCACACAGGTTCTTGGCCAACTCCGGCCGTCTGACTGTTTCTATCGACGGAACCCCCCTTTTTTTTTTTTTTCTTTGCACAGAACCTGTGCTACAGTACAAAACAAAGCATATGGAGAAGCACATGGTTAAACATTGCCCATCAGTAATGTGCTGGCAAAGTATAGTTGAGAGTCAAAAAAGAGAAAGCGGAGATTAATGAGAGAAATGAAGATCCCTAGATGGATACTAGTTTGTGTTTGCATTCATGCTGTATGGATATACTGTACACACAGCGATGATGGTGCATCAGCCATTAGGTTTCCTTCCATGCTGGTCAGACTGCAGGTCTATTTAGCTTCCTCTGCTTATAATAAAATACCAAGTATACCATATTCAAACCACAGATATTAAGGCTTTCTTTTGAATTAAAGTCTTTGGACAGAAAGCTTTTAATGTTCCCAAACACTATGAAAGGTTTGCTTATATCAGTTGTGTAAATGGCAGTAAACAAGGACTATATTCTATCAAATATGATCATCTGAGAAGCACAAAATCTGTGCCATTCCACGAGAAAAAGAAGCAGCTAATGTTTTCCATGCTTTTCAGTCTGCATTGTTTACAGGACAGAGTGCCTTCTTCGCTGTCTGTTGCTTCCTGTTGATGAACTCACATAGATGTACCAACAATGAGGTCATCCTCTTCCCCCAGCATTACACTAAACCTTGCAGAGTACCTTCTAGAAAACCCCGTGCTTAAGCTCTACCTGTGCTCACCGCGAATGCGAGAGATTATTACATTATCACGTGGAGGTAGTCTACCTTTTATCTGACGGCTCTCTTATGTAAGTGTGTTTTCTGTGTGCAGCAATTACTGGCGCCAGGGGAAGAGATGAGAAAACAGTAGGGCAAGGTTGAAGGGCTTGTGCAACTGTTGGTGTAATTGAAGCCTTTTCTCTGTTCAGCAACTTACAGCCATGGGTGTTTTGTTCTATGGACTGTATGCGCAGCCATGTAGCCACTTGGCGTGTGTCCTTTCGATTTATGCTGATCGTGTTCATCTCATCACCCCCCACGGCGACGCACATTTATCTGCTCACCGTCAGCAAATCCAGCAAGAGATTCTAGAGATAATGTTATGTCGAGACACAAAAGGGAGTGTCGGCTTAGTTTGGATTTTTATTTGTATTGTCGATACTTTGTTTGTTTTATGACGTCTGCTTTTCACTTTAATTGAACCGGCACACTGAAAATGCTCTCAAACTCCGAGCAAGTAACTTGAAAGTCAACATGTTGAGCAAAAGTATTACATGAGCTCAACATTTACGTTTTTTTAGCAGCAGCAGCATGAAGGCAAATTGCTAGTTGCGACATCCGTCTGTGGAGGTTTGATATCAGGCTGAAAATGTTGCGCTCGCCCAGCCGTCTACCTGTCAACTTTTTCAGATGCTTCCCGGAATCTGTGTGGACGTGAGATGGAGATTCATAATGATGCGCAACAAAAGTCACAATGCTTCAAAGGAACGTTACATAATCTAAAGACTCGACTCCTACAGTTAACTCCTACAGGGGTGTCACTGGAATGCAAGCACACACGCTGAGCACAACTTGACAAAACATAGCAACGCGCTCATGTTAAACATCGATGTCTGCTCCGGGGGCCCATTGAGCAGTCCGACTCCTCCAAGTGCTGCAGCCAGAATGTGACTCTGGATGCAAACAGTGTACCAGAATGTCCATGGCCGTGCTATCAACCCCCAGTTCAGCGGTGATTGCTCATGATAGCGTTGCGCTGATGTAAATCCTGGGCGCGAGCATCAGTGAAATCCAGTGAAATGTCCGATTCAGTAACAAAGCTGTGTCACTCAGGTACATTCCTCCGTTGCTGTGGGGCAAGAGTGGTCACCTCCAGACGGCCTTGTACGGGAAACTCGGTCGGGTGAGCTCACCTCATCCCAGTGGAATCAGGAAGTACTTACCAATGCCGGATGGGGCCACTGCGACCTTTGACCTCTTTGAACCACTTGGTGACCATCGAACAGGAGGTGATGCATTTGATCGAGATCTATTTTTTCTTCACTGATGCTCTTAATACCTCTCTATGCTCTTCCTTACTGGCATTCAGGCAAATGATGATGGCAGCTGGCTGCCAACACCTGTTATAATATTGTGCTTCTGTTTCTTTGTACCGCTATTTCTGTCTGGGCAGCTCATCCTTGAAGCTGTATCCCTCCTCTGCTGCCCTTCCTGAAGTTTCTCCTATTTTACTTTTTCATATAGTTTCTCATTTGTCATGAATATGGGGTGCTGCATGCCGCACAGACAATAAAACACTGTTCAATATGATTTTGAGCTCTTTGAACCAATATAAGATGCTTGGAAACCAGGCAGATCAGACTGATGCCGGTGGTATTGTCTCCAGCTTTTTTTTTTTGTTGTTTTGTTTTTTTTTCCATTAAAAATGCAGTTTAATCTTGAGTAAAAACTGAGAGAATGAGAAAGAGCCTGTTTGTAGTGCAGTTCTTTGATTGTGGTTTTAAAAAAATTGATTCTCTTCTTTCAACGCCTCATTTGAACTCTCACCCTGCCACATCTCTAATACTCTCAGCGTAAGCGTGAGACTTAAATGACACGCTACCGTTGATACATGATACAGGTACAGTTACTATTTCCATTATGTTTTTTGCTAACGCTAACTCTGGTGCAAATGGCACAGTCCTTTATTTTGGATCAGCTACGTTGCTTTACCTCCCCCTTTTTTCTTTTTTTTTTAAAACCATGATCTGCTGTTTCAAGCAGAGTGACCTACTCTCCGTCTTATCTGTGATTATACATATCCCACTGGCAAATATCTCCCATGTCCATCTGCCTTGTTCCATCAGATGATATCACCATGGTGATATGCCCTGGCATCGGTAACCACAGTGAGAAGCATTACATCCGAACCTTTGTGGATTACGCGCAGAAGGACGGTTACCGCTGTGCCGTGCTGAACCACCTGGGTGCCCTTCCCAACATTGAGCTTACCTCCCCACGCATGTTTACTTACGGTGAGCCCGAAGAGTTGACTCATGTGTTACTATTCTGAGTGGTGCACCTGTATATGACCTCAAATCCTAAAATGAAAAAAAAAACCAAGGTTTGATTTAATCAGCATTTGTATTGCTGTGTATTTTTTTGGCTTGCCCTACTGATCCCATCCAATTGTCTCAACCGTTTGCAAGCTGGTTCAATGCAGCTGAGAACTCGATGCAGTTGAGATCCTCTCGTCTAGTGCATCTGAGGCTTATGAAGCTCTGGCCAGGGGCCATTATTACAACAGTGAGCACATCTCAAATATTAGTTCAGAGCACTTCTGGAAAAGGTGCTGTCTTTTGTTTGGCCTATAACGCAACTATTAATTAATCTCTCTTGACGAAAAGCATTTTTCGTCGTTGTTTTAAGGCAAAGCTGCAAGGCGGTTCGAGCATGTGGACACATTCCGAGGCAATACCAAGAGAAGACTCTGCCTTTGCCCAGTAGACTCATCAAAAGAGACACAAACTTAATACCCCGCGCTAAAGGCACCTTCAGCAGGAACAGCTGAGCAGATAAAAACGCCGTGTCTGTCAGAGGTGCGCCATATTGATTGGTAACCGTACCTTTTCTCCACACAGGATGCACATGGGAGTTTGGAGCCATGGTCGGGTACATTAAGCGAATGTACCCTCAGACCCAGCTGATTGTGGTGGGCTTCAGCCTGGGCGGAAACATTGTCTGCAAGTTCCTGGGCGAGAACATGGCGAACCAGGAGAGAGTGCTGTGTTGCGTCAGCGTCTGCCAGGGGTACAGCGCTCTCAGGTGGTTTGTTGTCTCATCTCTAAATTACAATTCATTCTATAATGGATGCCACGTAAAGCACAGGCACTCCATGTACACACTTCTAAATATAACTGAAGCTCAAAATAATGCCACAAATTGATTTGAGCTTGCGTAATGCCATGACAGCGGGGGAGGATCACACTCAATGGCAAAGGGTCACTTTATTTAGGGGGCAAATGGACACTTTTTCTTTGAACCTTTCGCTGTCATTATTAATCAACAGAGGATTTTTATTTATTTATTTTTTTTTGGAGTGTGGAAGCTCTTTTTGTAAGTTTTGGTTGCATCATAATGTGTTCTGCATTTTCTTGTTTTCTTGCGAAAACTAGCCGCCTTAATAACAGTTGGCAATAGCAGGACCAGAGCACGAAAGTAGACATTTTACCTGTCAACAGTACGACAAAGTTGTAAAAATTAGACTGGATGGCCCTGTAACTTTCTCCAGTGTGTTTTTACTTTTTTTTATATTCGGATATTTGTGTGTGTTTGGAAAGTGTGACGAATTTCATTGCCTGAATCCCTGCCGCATGATTAAGAGTGGAATAGAGCAGAAGTGTCGACCTGCGCGTACAACGCAGCGAGCTGAATTGTTGATCTGACATGCTGACGTGCGTGCATAGAAGTGCCTTTACGAAACATGCAGTCATTTTTTTTTTAAACCACTAATCCACGAGGGTGCAACGGCCAACACTGCACCGTGTCGGACCGAGCCGCTCCTTCTGCGTTACACCCGCCCTACTTAATCTACACTTCGACACACCCAGTCTGTCATGCTGCCAAGAGATGCCGGCAGCGTTTGTCATGTTTTTCTTTTCTTGTTCTTTTTTTTTTCCCCAAACCCCCTTAAGGAATTCCGCTCTCAATTGTTTAAACCTAAGCCGGCCAAGACATGGAAGGCTCGAAAAAGAGTGAATGACGCTTATTATTATTATTATTTTTGTTTGCCTCTTTTTAAAGTACATTATTGAGATGCTACATTTTTGTGATATCTGCGTAGGTATCGTAGCAGTGGTGTCGGCGCGACCTGTCTCTGTCAGCGAGCTGCATATTAATGCCCGATACTATTCCTGCTCCCCGCCGGCGCGGCTCTTTGTCCAGTGGATTACGCAGGGCATTCAGTGTGTTGTTTGGCGCGCAGAAAGGCCGCGCACAGCTAACTTCCTGTGTGTTTGTCTTTATCTCCCAGGGCCCAGGAAACATTCCTCCAGTGGGACCAATTCAGACGCTTCTATAACTTTCTCATGGCTGACAACATGAAGAAAATTATCCTCTCGCACAGGTATCGCTCTCCCGCAGGCCCGGCAATAGTTTAGACTTCATTGTTTTTGTAGCACTAACAGTTGAATAAATTCACATTTAACAGTCACTGATTTTAAAACGTTTTATGACTCATGTGTGACCGGGTACCTTTTTTTTTTTTTGGAATTTTTTTTTTTTTTTACAGGCACAGTCTGTTCGCAGGGAACTCAATGAAAATGATAGATACAGATCTCAGTCGGCTCTACACAGCGACCTCGCTCATGCAGATTGACGACAACATCATGAGGTGTGTGCAGCAACGGGGGATTTGGTGATTTTGTTTTGATGTGGTAGAGGGCCCGTGAAATTGTTTGCAATCGCTTAGTCTGTGTTTTGCGTGTTTGTTCATTCGTCTGTGGTGAGACGCTAAATGCTCTCCATACTGTCTCCTGTCTCCTCGTCAGGTGTTTTTGCACACGTGGAATTCTCTTTCAATGATTCCTCTGATTAAAGGTGAATTAATGACTTTTTCTTTCTTTTCTTCTTTTTGGTTTCGACAGAAAATTCCATGGCCACAGCTCTCTCAAAGAGTACTACGAGAAGGAGAGTTGTGTACACTATATTCACAATGTAAGAACTTTTTTTTTTTTTTTTTTGCACATTCTCGCGCCCGAGTTATTTTCCCATGCATGTGTTTGGTGAATGAATTACAACTCCTGGTTTCGTAGGTAAATGTGCCGCTGCTGCTAGTGAACTCTGCAGATGATCCTCTGGTCCATGACACGTTGCTCAACATCCCTCGCACGCTAGCAGGTAATTAAAACGCTGATTCATGACATGAACCTCGGTGTTAACAAGCTCTATTAACTATGCTCACCTTTAAAGCCGTACAGTACAGTTTGTGTATTGATTTTATATTCCCCCATAAGCCATTTAAATTGATATTTGATTCTAATTATCTTATTTTGTACTGGGTACAAACGGTGAGTAGGACAGTGCCTTTCTTGGCGCCGTGCCGTGTGACATGTAAGAAAATCCCCAAATCCTAACTAGCAACAAAATTTTTAGTCTTTTTAGGCTGAAAATACCCACAAGTACTGCTTTGCTTTAAATATAGTTTTATAAAAAGAAAATGCTGTGTTTCCTGCGGCAGGAGAACGCTTTGTCACTGCAGCTCGGGGCAAACTCGGCTTTGGAAGGACAGTGCAGTCTGTGTTTACACTTGTCCGAAATTCAGAGAAACGGGGCAGAAAGTGCCACAGAATGGAGCTCCCCAAAAGCCATTTAAAAAATTATTAAAACTACTGCACATAATAATTAAGGTGTGTGGTGTTTTTATAATCTGATCTCCATAACGCTCTGGTGATAATATGAATTTTGTGCAGTAGAGCAGTTGAGTCGATGGTGTGTTGGTACAACAGGCTTGTCCTGCCCCACTCTTGGCCACTGATGATGCCCTAGATTTTTTATTTGACATGTCTGTGTGCTCAAGTCTGCTCAGCGCCCAGAACAGGGATTGTCACAGATGCAGTATTTCCTGTACGAGTAATCATCCAACTTCACCTGTATCACACCTGTCGTACACTTAAGAGTTCTATACAGTTGTCAGTAGAACAAGTAAAAATGTGTCGCATTTGATAAATAATGGTATAACATTTTAATTTTGATTTAATTTTTAATGAAAAAAAATCAGCACTGCAAGAACAGTTATTTCCTTCACTAATTAATTTTTCCAGTGATTGACAAGATGTTTGATCTGTAAAATGTAAAAAAAAAAAAAAAACCCAATTGAACAGTGTCAATCATGTCGGCCAAAACTCGAGATCACACGTCATCCCAAAGATATTCAGTTTACTGTCATGAAGAGGTGAGGAATATTCACATTTTAAGGACCTGCAATCAGAGAATTTCAACTCTTTTTTTTTTTTTTCCCTGAAAAAGTTTGTTAAACTGATCAGTTGATTGTCTCAAGAGTTGGTGACTGATTTGTTTGATTAAGTTTACAGTTGGCAACTAATCAGTGCAACATTCGAAAAAAATGTGATTTTAAAATAGAGGGGATTACGTATTTATATAAGACGGATAAATAATAATAATAAAAGCGATGGACAAGAGAGAGTCTTATCTTAAAACACCAAAAATAATCAGATCATTAGGTAAAGTAGATGACTGCAGGGAAATAGACAAATCAAAAGCCTGGGTTGGAGGGAGAGAAGAGGTAACACCTCATACGCATGGCTGAGGATCTGGCCGTCTTACTTAAAGGGAGTTTAACCTGAAGTTTTTGTGCTGGGCTGGAGTCTGCTGGGAAACTGAACCCCATTTTCACAAACATTGAGAGGCCATCTTTTCTGTGACGATCCGCCCGCGACACAGTGACATGAGCTTTCTTCTTAGCGGACCTGTGCTACATTTAAACTTGGTTATATGGTTAAAATGGTTGAAGCACTTAGAATGGTGAAATTGGTTAAACCATTTTAGCCACTGCAGGGAGGGAAAATCCCCAATGTGAGGGTGCCAGTGTGGGCGGGTGAGTCCCCACTGGAAGAGACTTTATCCTACATGTGTCTTTGGGTTGCAACACTTACCGAAAAAGAGGATCAGCTGCCTCTTTGGCCTAGAATGTGAAACAGTGACTCAGACTTGCTACCAGGAAAAGACAGAAACGACCTATAGATAGATTTAAAGGCTTGACAAGGTCTTAACCATCATGTCAGTTATATTTAGGCTCAATGGTATCAAGTTTTTCTAGCTTAGTTTTCTTTCACCGAACGCTATTCTTTCTAAGGCCACTAAACTTTTTTTTTTTTTTAGTTACTTGTGGTGTTACTGGAGTGTTTTTCGTTCCCACAGGAATGCGCTTTTCTTAGCAGCCAGCAACACAATTTGGCATCAGCTTTTACACAAGTCAGCAATCGCACCACAATTTCCTCAGAAATTGCATACTCTCATTTAATTTAAAGATTCCGGCGGCCCTGGTTTCTTTATTCCATTAATCTACTGAGGTATGATGGCTCCTCCGGTGAAGAAGTCAGCGTAATGCATGTAACGAGTAGCGAGTGAAACACGATAAAAGGTTTTACGGTGCACTTGCGTTCTTCTTCAGAGGTTGAATGTGTTCTTTTTTTAAAAGTGGGAGCTGTTCTCTGCAGGCTGTTTTGTTCCCCCCCCCCCCCCCCCCCCCCC
>CAAKHG010049694.1:53728-64743 GCA_901007715.1 Dactylopterus volitans | reverse complement strand
TTAAGCTTAATATTAGGCTACTCAATAATGCTGTTCTTCTGTTTCATCTGTTTTTTTTTTTTTTTAATTTTTTTTTCCATTTTATCATTTCTTATCATTATTTCACCCGAGCAGCATGTTTGCTGCAAGTATTTACTCTGCTCTTGCTGATAAAATCTCCAAGTGTCCGCCAGCTGACGTCGCACCAGAAACAAACATGAAATTTATATTCACAGCAAATTCCTACCAAAATACAAGCGAGCCACAAGGTCAGGGAGTCGGAGTGCCGCTGAGGCTGATTGTTGCACCTCTCGGAGGATACATCTGAATGTGACATTAAATGGCCAAAGGTTTTTAAAGTTTTTTTTTTTTTTTGATAAGCGAATCACATGTTTGGAGGCGTTCCTCCACGCACGTCCATCTGTGGATCTGAGCGAGGACGAATGTAAGCCCGAGCCTTGGTAATCGCTTCTCCTCATTTAATTAGCCATCAGTGCTGAACTATTTATGTATGACGCTGCCTCCCCAAAAATGTGTAATTTTGGTCTTTTTTTTTTTTTGCCCCCCTCTCCATGAAAGAAAAGTAGGACAGCGCAGCAACATCCCGAAATAAGCACCGACATCTAACCTCTGGAAGCAAGTGACAAGACGACGTCCCTTTGAGTGAATCATCAAAGCATCAGTGTTATCGCTAATCTGAGATGCTGATGCAGAAATGCGCGTCGACTTTGGGATTAACCCCGTTTCTGGAGCAAAATCTGTCTCGAGTCTTAAAAGGAGGAGAGAAAAAAAAAAAAAACCCAAAAACTTCAGAAGATTCACCTCAATATGTCACCAGCTGTGTGAAGAGTCCCGCTCTTACAGAAGCAAAATGCAATTCATATTTAGTGCAAATCTGTCATTAAGACACACAGACACACACACACACACACACACACACACACACACACTGCTCGTTGCATCATTTAGTTGAGTCATTCCATAGCAGGAACAATAGATTTCAAATGAGCAATTATCAAAATAATCAAAATTAACATCCCTTTATTAACTTAACATCTTTGTTAGAGATACAAGGCAGATAATCACTGCGAGCCGTATTGTGTGTGCGCACGCGTGTGTGTGTGTGTGCCAGCATTTTTTTACATGTTTTTTTTTTTTTTTGCCCTGAAGCTTTTCGTGCTTGACTGTGTTTATCAGCATCCGAGATGGCTCAACACGCACGCACGCGCGCACACACACACACACACACACGCGCGATTGAATTAAATGCTTAACAATTCGGAGCAAGTTTCACAACTTAATCCTGAGCACGTAACGCAGAAGACAAATGTAGCTCCGTGTGAGAAAAGGCCGTCAGCTGCAGACTGAATCAACAAAACCGCCGTCATTCTCTGTTGTTCAAGAAAACGTTTCATGCCACTTTGGCCTTTTCTTTTTCTTTTTTCTTTTTTTTTTTTTAGAATAGCGCAAATTATGTTTCTCCTCTTATCTCGCTTGAACAGGAGTAGAGGCAGCAGACTTTTTTTTTTTTTTTTTTTGCTTCTCTCTATCAGCTTTAGCCTGAAAATATTTAACCTGTCTCACTCTGCGGGCTGTGTTTGTGGATGTGTGCGCAACTAGACAGTTCAGATTAGACTTTGACTGATTCGTGCTTCCGAGGGCTGATAGCAGTGTTTTTCGATGCTCCCGAGAGCTTGCTGTGCCATGTTCCAAATATTACTATTTATATGCAAACACTCCCGCTGAGAATTAAAAAAATATATATATATTTATATTTATATAATTTTCCCTTTTGGATTTTGTTGTGGAAAAGCCTGTCAAAAGGCACGAGTGGAATAAGGTCCAAAAACAATAGGATTAAAGATTGTGATCAAGATGTGTAGAACTTAACGAGGTATAGCTTTGATACAATCCACATATGACTGTAGCACAATCTGAGTCATGATTGTTGTTTTTGGCTCTATGGTACCCGGATCATCACTGTCACAACTTCCATACCTAAACCCACTCTTGCAAATGTCTTCACACCTTAAAACTTTACATTGCAGATACTTTTAGATTATTTTCCAGGTTTTTTTTTTTATATATATTGTGTCTGACTCTGATTCCAAGTTGGTACTTTAATGGAAGTGGGGCCTGGCAGACCAGCCAGTCGGGGTATCATGGAGCTATGAATAATGGAGATGGAAGTTGAACTCTCATGCTGCCTAAATGTGAACATGCTACCGGATATAACCTGAGTCAAACCACCTGCAGCAGCGGCAGATTTTACTCAAGCTTAGCTGATACAATTTTGGCCATATGACCATTGGTAGGTGACATCAGAAAGATTTGCTGTACAACCTGGCCTGTACAACTTTATATCTACTGCAGGGGGATGTTTCGATGTGTGTTCAGTGAGGCTTGACTAGATGAAAGATATCACAAATTTTTGAAATCATCAAGCTGCAGCCTGCATGAGAATTGTGTTGATGATTAAAAAAAAAAAAAAAAATCAATGATTTTTTTTTAAATCATTGAAACTTCACCCTGAAGCAGAAAATCGTATTATTTTGAGACTCCATTCTCGTCCATCCGTGAAGACTCGGCAGAGCTTAGCAGGAAACCAGCTGGTAAAGTTATAATATCTAAACTAAGGTTGCTCATCATCTCATTCTTTATTTCTTCATTTTTTTCCTATTCAGAGTTCCGTCCTCATCCTCACTCATCCCCTCATCCCACTCTCTTTGTTGTTGAATATCGCTCTCACTCATTCACGCTGTGTACACATATCATCTAGGAGTTTGTAGTTTTTGATTCAAGAGACTAAAGACTGCCACTCATCTCTCCTCACCGCCTTCCCGCCTGTTCCCCTCTTTTCTGTCCACATCTCAGCAGGATCGCGGTGGATATTCCTCTCTGCACCGCTGCTTGCGGACGTGTCAATTCTTGATTAGAGTTCATGAATTTGCCTTCCCCAATTTGCTCCGTGGAGTGAGAAATCACTTTCTCAATGAGAATAATTGAACATGGGCAGGGGGGTGCCAGCTCATTACCCACAAATCACAGGGAGCAGGGGCACCTTAGCCGAAGACAATAATGACTTCAGGGAATAAAATCGGGCCGCCAGCGTGGAGCCAGACCGGCACGGACAGGAGAGTACAAAGCTGCGAGAGGACACACACTTGAGATCATTTTGAACTCATGGTCTTGGAGTTGTCCGTGATAGCAGCCGTTTTTTTTGCGCTCTCTTTAAGTGACAAACAGGCCAGAAGGAATGCATATTCTACATATGCTGAAGCTATATGCTAAGCTAAGGTTATCGCTTACACTGAGGAGCAAAATTTTCTTTGGTGTTTGCCGATGTCTGATTCCCCGCGGTGAGAAGTCATTCACTGCTATTTATTTGACTTCCCTCTCTCTCTCCCTCTTTCCCCTCTCTTTTTTTCTTTAATATGCCACACATTTCTCTCAGAGTGCCAAATGAGTCCACTCTGACACAGTGAGGTCCATTGTCGCAATATGCTTTTCTCACTGTTTTATAGATCCCATTAGGGGGCCAATGCTTTTAAGTTGCTGGAGGAATGTAATAAGGCCCCGGCTGACAGTAAACATCCACCTCTCGAGGCCACAGAGAAACATGAGCCCGGGCTGCTTCGCCGCCTCGGCCGGACAGAGCCGATTCATTTGCATGGGCCGGAGAACAAAAGCGGTCACAGTTGGACGCGAATGGACAGAAAAGGAGGTGGTTTTAATTTCAGAGCCAAGGGGATGTCGGAATAGAAAACCTCCAAAGGGAGAGGGCGAGGAGGAGAGAGATGGTTGCGGGCCCGCCAATCCATTTCTGCTCCTCCTTTACGGATGCCGCCGTGGTGGCCAGCCACTTTGTGCTGCGCTTGTTCAGAGGCGATTCGGATTCATCCAGATATCGCCCGCTTCTTGATGGTGCCACATTTCTCTGTAGCTCTACATCGACATTGGACAGAGGAGAGGTCAGAACAGCGTACATACACTATATAGAGAGGTATCTAACTATAAAAGAAGGGATATCTCAAGAGACGTATAAAGAAAAAAAAAAGAACAAACAGCAAACGTCAGTGACATGCTGCGACACTTGGCCGTTTTATTTTTTCTGTGTAATTTAACAGCCGCGTTTGAGTGAGAAAATGGCTCAAACAAAGGTTACAGGCTGTAACAACAGGCTGTAATGGTGCAGCTGTCAGAAGGGGCCCAGCTAGACACATGAGTGTTTTGGGAATGACTCATTTAACCTTTAACAATACTTTGGGTTCTGCTTTCCTGAAACATGACAAAAACACAATCAAAATCTCCGGGCACAAGCGCTCTCGGTCTGTTATGAAGGAGCAGCTGGCACATGTATATGCAGGGATTCGGAGAGGTCAGAGTGTCACTCTATCAGTAAATTATGAACTTGGTGATGACATGTCAGAGAACTTCACAGACTGGCCATTTTTACTGGTTTAAATGCACAAAAGGAATTATCGCAAGTATTTTTTTTAGGGACCTCGGACTCATGCCAGCACCCACAATGCACCTTATTACAAGACTTGCATGGACGTACTTTCCGCCACCAATGAACGATCCCTGCGACACCGCCTCTCCATCAGCAGTATGTGTAATGGTTTGCCAAATTGTCCATTAACATTGTCTACCTAATTGTCACTAATTTGAAATTAATACAGGACTTTATTATAATTAAGCACAGTCGGATCAGGTGTGTCGGGGTCAGGAGACATCTAAAACATGTATAGCGAGGGAGGGGGTCCCATGAGGACCAGGATTGGGGAACACTGCCTCGGAGAATACCCAACATTTCAATCGAGAATTGTCCATAACTATTTGCATAATCCCAAATACATTACTGGATATTTAGGTTTCTAGTTAACCTACATCAAGCTAGTTTCTAAAATGCGCTTCACTCAAAAAGAATGTATGTCAGCTGCTGTCCTGCTCCGTCCTCTACGTTATCATCTAAGGCAGTAGATGACACCCACCGATCTTTAAATTTCGGAACTCCCCACCGCCAGTCAGCCTCGCTTCTGTCCTTGGGAGCACCATGAACTCATTGAGGCCCACTTGGATAAGGGGCAACGTGTCCTCCAGACACATAACCAAGTCCAGTTGACCTGATTCAATTTCTGGAGATCCACTACTGGTCTTTCAGCAGTGCTGAATTAATGTATAGTACACTTGAGGACACCTGATCCTTTTAACGCCGCAAGATGTCCACACCGGGTTTGCAATATTCCAGGTAGCGTGTATATATTGGGCTTTTCCCCGCGGAGCCGTTTCCCTCTGAAATCTTCTCCTCTTTATGCTTTTGGTATACAGGCCATGGGAGCTGTTGTCTAGAATAGCACTCCTGCTGAGTTCCATCTCAGCATACTCTGATATTTCCACATGGAAGCAGGACCACACTGACAGTTACTGTCATTTAGAAAATGAAGCGGGGAGCCTTGTGCCGGGGTTTATGCGCGTTGGGTTGGGAAGTCAGACTCCCGCTGATGTTGTGATTGTTGTTATTTGGCAGAAACATGAAGGGACACTTTGATACATAAATGTGTCGGCGTGAGTGTCCCGTGTGTGTGCTCTTGCTCAGGAGTGTGCGTCTGCAAATGTGCATTGTTTCGCACGCTACAGGGTGACTATCTATGCCCAGATCTGTTCTGTTTGTTTGTCCCACAAGCTTCCAGCTCATCAGCGACTGCGTTTGTTGTTTTTAGCAAAAGGTGTTATCTACAGTTTTAACTAGCGCATCCATTTGATTAAATGGTATCGCAGCTAATCTGGGTTTGCACTCCGAATGCTAAAATCCACAAACAGAAATCACATTTGGACTAAAATCATTACACAGATTTGTTGAGGACGCTGATTAACTCAAACAGCAAATCCCTGCATCTTGTGTTCCTCTTTCCTTTCCCTCTCTTCCTTTCTTTTTTTTTTTTTTTTTGTCTTATTTTTTTTCTCTGCCAGAGTCTTTAGGGACCTCTCTTCATTACTGGACCTATAAAGGCCCCTCATTTCCAAACAGCCCTCTTCATTTAGCCCCGGCTGAGAGCAAGAACTTGGCCAAATGGCTTTTTGTCTCCCTTATCCAAGAATTTCAGCCTCCAATTAAAACAAAATAGAACACTCCCTCCCGCCCTCCCCACCTCGGTCCACACTATTCCCATGGCACTACAGATGAGCCCCCACGCCCCACCTGCTCAAACAAGGCAGCAAACAACGGCTGATCCGTGGAATAGTCTGTTAACCCTCTGTAATCACTTGCCGCAATGTCTACCGAGATTTACTTCCACCTTAATTATTCATATTCAGTATCAGTCACCTCATTCCCTTTTATCTTCATGTTCAGTGTATTTGTGGTTGAGGTCGCAAGCCTGTCAAAACATCCCATAGAAGAGGATGAGATGAGATTCTTGTGTAAATAGCTGCCTCGCACACATCCGTTCCCCCTCATTGCCATTAATACTTGCCGATAACATTTGCATTGCAATAACTTGGAAGTTCAGATGACAGTTTGGCAGCGGAGGGACTCCAGTTTATTGGCACCGCACCATCCAGTAAGTCAGTGTGATTCCGACTCCCGTAATTGCTGAGGTGACTACTAAAATAATCGTGATTTTGAAATAAATGTATTTAATTGTAGCCTGTATCTGAATCCCGGTTGCTATTGTTGAAATTTAAACAGCCGCTATTATTGCAAGGGGGGTAAGTGCCGCTCACTGACCTTCACAGTTTGAAGGATGGATTAAACGTTCTGAGCACTGGAAAGCAGACTGTCCTCCCACTTAATAAGCTCAAAATGATGATTAATCTGTGAAAAGCACCACAGAGCTCCTTCGTAATGCATGGGTAAAGACTCCAGGATTCTGCTGGGACCATCCGCTCAGCGGGGCTGCGCACTCACCCCCAAGGATTATCTGTTCAAAATCACCTCCCGTCACCTAAGCCAGGTGTCTGCGAAGTCATAATATCCCTTTTGAAGTATTCTTTTTATCCACCAAAACCTCTAAATCTGCTTTTAACACCACTTTGAAGTGCTATTCTAATGCAAAATGCTGCGCACATTCAACCTGTTTGAAACTCTTCCACTGTATTCAAACGGCATCATTCAAAGAGCTTGTAAGCGTACGAAGTGCTCTGGACAAAAGCCGGTGACGATAACTCAATTCTCAGTAATTCCTCCCCGTTTGAACCTCCGGCTCTGCGCTGCAGGAGCAGTCTGCTCCGGGTTGCGCCGGTTATTGATGAGGTTTGTAAAAAGTCTCGGTCCTCTCCGTCCGCTTTGGTCCTACGTTATTGACCCGGTGATTGATTTAAGCCCTCATAATTAGCGGGTGTAATTGAATTAAAGTACAATTTGACAATACAGTGGGCAAAGGCAAAGGCTGCTGTGTCATTGACAGATCAGTTCAGAACTGAAATAAAGCAGGCGCTGGCAGATGATGTATTCCACACAGTCGGTCTCCCTCTAACAGAGACGCCGGAAAAGACAAAGGTTGTGGCCGAGAGACAGAGAAGGCGAAATGAGAGGAGTAAAGAGAACGACAGGCTTTTGTTTCCCAAATGTCAGCCCGCAAACAGCCTTGTGTCTCTTGCGCCCGCCCCTCCATATCTTGCCGTCCCCTGCCTTGATGTGGACAAATGCAACCTTACATCTCTGATCTAATTTGCTTTAGAGCATCAGGAACCTGTCCGTCCCCGTAATTTGCTGCAAGTGAATCCACATCGGAGCCAGAAGCCATGTCTTTGCGAAACAAGGGGAGGCAAAATGAAAAATGGCAGATCTTGGTTGATTAAAAGAGTCGTTTGGATCGGGGACCTGAGTTGAGCATTTCAGAAGCAAAAACCTAATTTGTTATACAGAGACCAAGAGTCCACAGCTATGCTCGTAGTTTCATACTGAAGCCTAGCCTACTGAAGTTCAGTGACGCCGTTGGTTTTGATCCTCTGGGGACCATGAAAGTATAGAGTATTTAGATATTTTCAGTGATGAGTGAAATTTTTGTCTCGACACTAGTGTACAAGAAAAGCTTTGCTTCGACTAAACTAACTGACCAGCTGGGCAACAGTGCTGCTGTGCCACTGGCATGGCCGCCACTGATAATTGCGTAGTAACAGTAGAGCAAATAGTAATTGTGACTCCTCATAAAAGTTACACTATTTTATGCCTTTTCACCGACTTTTACAAACAATTTGCAAAATGTGGTAACAAAATGTACGCTTAGTCTTTTACAATAATATTCAGCTGGTTTTGAGGCTTCATATCAGAATCAGCTTTACTGACCAAGTTTGTGCAAACAAACAATGAATTTGTTTTAACTTCGCTCACAGTGAGCAAAATTTTCAGGTTAAGTATTGAAATAATGAACTAAAAACTAATATGTACAAGTCTCCATGTTACAATATATACAGGGTTCATGAATGCAAATAGAATTATGAGGTCTGTGGTCTAGTCCGTGACCATGCAAATGCCATAAAAAATGCTTTGTCCTTGCATTAAGCCTTACAAAATGATTCGTCATTTTGAGGGGGGGGGGGTTTCCTCATTTTCATTCAGTTATTTTTTTACACCGATATGCAGCATGTGATTAACCGCTGTCTTTTGAGACATTTAGCCAGACTTTGAGGCGCTAGCACGGTTTCGGCTCATTATAAAGAGAGCTCACGCGCGCTAACCTTTTGCGGGTCAAACAGAGACACGGCACGGTGCAGTGAATCCATACTTTTTCTGCAGACGGATTAGTAAAACCACCAAGTTTCATTTCTCAACAAATCCTTGTTTTTTTCTTTAATTGGAACACTGTTGTTCCAATTCAGAGCAGGTTGTTGACACCAAACCCACCTCCCCGCTGTCTTAAGCCAGCACATAACACAAGTTTGACTCCCACTCCTCACTATCCACAGGAATAGTACATCTAATCTGGAATGGGAGCACTTTCCTTTGAACAAGGCCAGCACCCATGGGTGCAGAGTGTGAAATATGAAAGCTAACACCTGTCCCCATCAGAGCTCAGGCGGCATCTTGGCGTCTCCCCTTGGCACACGAATATGGGTTTGTAGTATCGGAACTTCCCTCTCGTTTCTCCCTCTCTCGCTCTCACACATATTAGACATAAGAGGAGGCAGACGCCAGAGTCATACAGCTTTGATTTCCTTCCAGATCTTTCTTGTCCAACTGGGAGCTAAGAGTTAGCCAAACAATGGAAATATTCACTGAGCCACGGCCTACATTGTAAGCTGCATTGTAAGTCCACATCGCCACAATAAATCATCAGTTTCTGCGTATTGAAATGACCATTAGCTTACATCATCGTTATCCTTAAGATCATAATAATATAAAGAAGATAAGACTGTAGGCTGAAATTGGTTTTTGCTTCTCTGCTGACAACCATTAAGTGCCATTTAGGGAACTTGTGGTTTGGCTAAAGGAGGTCATTATGACCCTTTCATCATTCACTAACCAGTTTAACTCTTTGCTCACCCTTTTCTAATGCTCCTGCTTCTTGAGCACAAATGTAAATAAGTGTCTTACAACCTTAGTTATGGTGACGTATCGGGTGTTTTAATGGTGGCACAGTCCAATGAGCTGGTAGGAAATTAAGGGATAAGGACAGTGGGCTGGGTCGCCGGGTGCAACAATTATGTCCAATCTAATCATTTAAACCATTTTGGGGCATAATTTGGCTCTAATGGTAGTTTCCTAGAGGGGCTGGGTTTAAAGGATAAAAGACCTTCTGTGGCATGAAGAATAACCCAAGTATGTTTGAATGGTGACAAGCTTTGAGCATATTTACCGTCATCCATCATCCATCTATACTTGGTGAAGCATACGTGTGGACTCAGCTGCTGTTCAAAATAAGGTGAAAATTCCTGATTCTTCTTTAATAAATCTGAAAAATATGTATATATATACGTATATATATATATATATATATATATATATATATATATATATATATATATATATATATATATATATATATATATATATATATATATATATGTGTGTGTGTGTGTGTGTGTGTGTGTGTGTGTGTGTGTGTGTGTGTGTGTGTGTGTGTGTGTATATATATATATATATATATATATATATATATATATATATATATATATATATATATATATATATATAATGGTAATAGCATTGTGAGGTCAAAAGAGCTTTAATAGCTCTATTAGGGGTTATTACCAGCAGCTTGTCTATGTATGTCAGTGCCATTGTGCGGTGTAGTGGTGCTGCTCAGCCTTTTTCTGTTGTACAGTGTTTAGTCGAACTGCATTAACTCCAGGTAATGAAGCTGCAATTATGGCTCCTTAACCTTTAGTGAGGGAGAGGAAAAGCCTCCACTGTACACTTCTTCACAAGATCAGATTCTTTTCACATGTGGCCATTGTTTGTTACCTTTGGCTTGTTTACAGTTTCCACATGAGGCGTCTGTCACCTCACGCAATTAATGTTTCATGCTTTTCGCCTGCCCAATCAGAAGGGAGGTCTTTGTAAATATTTCAACAGCCATTTTTCTAAATACTCAGTTTAAATTGCCCCCCCCACCCCTTTATTTTTAACCACAGCGAATGCATTGTTCATTTGAACACGTTTCTACATCCTGTTCTTTGGCCTCCATTGTTCTGCTCAGCACAAGCGGGCCATTGTAAGGCATCATCTGTCAGGGAGGCCTATTCCACACATGAAGCTGTCACCCAGATGTGCACCTCAGCCCTTAAGGAGGGGTGGTGGCCAGAAACACACCATTTGCTGTGACCTTTGAACCTGTCCTTGTTAAGCCCTTGACGCCAAAGATGGACTCAGGAGGGAGCCCGTACCCTCCTCCTCCCCCCACATCCCTACATCCCCTAACAGATACATCTTGTACTTGCCCATAGCTAATGACATGGTGTACACACACACACACACACATACACACACACACACACACACACACATGCACACGCACGCACACATGCTTACAGTAGGTTTCCCTTAGTCCTTTAGGACACTGGTTGATTGCGGATGACAGCTCCTCAACATA
>CAAKHG010049694.1:21403-47696 GCA_901007715.1 Dactylopterus volitans | reverse complement strand
GGATGTCAGGTAAAAAAAAAAAAAAAAACAGGGAAAAAAAAATCTATATATATATATATATTTTTTTTTTCAACCAGTATGTCTCTCATTCTTTGGCTTGAAGCCACATGGAAGTTGCTTTCTTTTAGTATGCCTTTTTTTTCTTGCTTTAACAATCTGTATCAGTTATTGTTTTTTTATTCACCTCTTTTTGCCTATTGCAAACGCTCTGATTTTGAGTCCCCAACCAATATCCAATCGTATCCCACGGCGCACATTCAGTAGTTTTGCTTCCAACTGCACATTTCTTTTTACACGTTTTGTTATGTTTCTCTTTTACGACAAACCTGTCTCAGTGATATCTGCTTTGTCGTGAAGGTGAGTCAGCTTCCTTTGGCGGTTAAAGACAAAAAATAAAGAATAAAAAAATGTTTTTAACCAATGAAGAGTGTCAATGACAGGGGACAAAGAGGAGGAATGCATCTCAGTTTATGGTTATTCTAGGAGGGGGGGGAAAGAAAGTGGAAGTGGCCCGATGTAATCAAACTAAAAGCTTGTGTAGAACACAGATCTCTGCTCGCCAAGAGACTGGCACGCCACCAAGGTGAATGTGACTACTCAGCTTTGGGGAATCGGATGCAGGGAAATGAGGTGAAAAGACAGAGTGACGGGATAAAATGGGATGACTTTTGAGGGAGACGGAGGACGGCTGTCATTGAAGATTGCTGCGTCTCATTTCTTCGCCGACACTAATCCCATCGCTTCTCGTGAGCAGGTGCCATAAAACTATATTTAGCTTTGACCTCGTTTGACCTCACACGCGGCGACACCTCGCAGGGAACAAACATAACGGCTCGTGATGAGCTGCACCGAGGCGATGCTGCTGAAATCAAAAATACATCCGCTCATAAGACATGATGTAATCTTAAACCTCCACCGTATTTCCAAAACACCAGTCGGCGTCGTGAAACAGTAATGCCGGCATGGGCAGTAAAAAAAAAAACGAAAAGGCACTAATGGCTATCAGAGTCAACAATTAACTTCAGGCATGATAAGACTTAACGTCTGGTCATTGGGATGATGCTAATGGGTCGACCCGGCTCTTTCCTGTGCGCTCAGTGGGCTGTCGTTAGCGTCTAGACCGGGGCCACCGGGGTCAGACGAGCCAGCAAAACCAGACAGGCTGTCCTGCCATCGCTGCCAGCATTCTGCTTCATTGCATTGACATCAAGTTAGATCCAGGCTGGGAAGACAGCTGCAGAGAAGAGCTTAGAGACTGTCAATCCTGCAGGCAATATATCTCTCTCTCTCTCTCTCTCTCACACACACACACACACACATGCACCCATATATATAGATCCTTACCTGCCAACGATTTTACACTCGTGCAATTGGTTCTCACACTCTTTTTTTTCTCACTCACATGCAGGCGGTTATAGAGCGATGTGATGCTGCGCGCACATACGCGCATAGACTGTGCATCTGCACACGCCAGCGAGCCCCTCGCAGATGCAGTTCTTTGCTTAATGAACTTCTCGTTCCTTGACCAGTTTCAATTGTAAACAAACTGCGGACATAATTGCCACGCATAAATGGATCCTGATTGGATTATCGTTTGATTGAGGGCAGAAGACGAGAGCAGGTGGCCTCGTTCGAATCCATTTTTTTTTTGTTCTTCAGCGCCGCTGCCCAGCCACAAGATGGAGTAAAGCCATAGCGGTATGCTGATTCTCGTGTTCCTGGAAACATAGGACCTTGCAAGCCAAGTATTTTTTTTTTTTTTTTTTCTCGCTGCAGAGAATCTTCTCACGGCAAACTCCATCTGCACATAAATGACACCTAATGAATTCACTGACTTGGAGGCTGCGAGAGTGCCATTTTGAATTTGCTTTAGCTCTCCTGTTTTCCCCAAGTAACTGATAAGTATCCACACAAAAAAAAAGAAAAGAAAAAAAAGCCATAAGTGAGACAGAAATGGATTTAGAAGGTGGTAGTACATTACAGTCATCACAATGATAGTGCTTTTACAAAATCATCATCCGCAAATCTCTAAAAGATGCCACTTCTTCCCTCAACACTCCTCCCTCACCCCCCTCCAGCTGCTGCTTTGAATACTGATAAGGAATAAAGCAAAACCACTTCATCTACTCTCTCTGCTCTGCTACAGGTCATTAGTGTATGTATGTGCTGTAATCTTCACGCACAACACTTTGTTTTCAAGCTGCCAACACGTAGCACGGAGCTAAAGCACAATCACGTCTGCCTCCACACCGCCCACAGTTGCACTGCTCAACGCGCGCAAGCTGACCTGGCATCTCAGGCACAGAGGGAGAGGTGAAGGTCTCTGGCGATTTTTAATTTCGACTTAACGCCAAAACCGTTTACCCCCGTTGAGGAGCCGAGACGAGTCTGCGGCGTGAGCGTGGACGTCCACATTATGCAGCCAATTAGAGCAATGTTCCCAGAGTGGCGCTGTTTGGCTGAAATGCTGAAGAGCTCCGCAGATCTGCCCTTGACGTCTTCAGTAAACAGGGTCACAATTTAAACCTGCGGTTGTTTACGTGGGCGGCGAAGCGGTGGTAAGTGGGAATCATGAAAACACACCGCCTTGTCCTTGCCGCTGTTAATTCCTGTGCAATTTCTTACACCCCTCCACATCAGAGTTTGCTGTCTCAGTAGTTTCGGGTCTGATATATTTCATCATTGTCATTATTATTATTTTAATTTCCCCAGAAGTTCACCTGCAAACTTTTTGTCAGTTTATGCAAGGGCACAAAACGTTTGCACTCAGTCTACCTGCCACCTCAGGCGTATGGCGCCTTAGAGACGGGTGAAGTTTGTAGTTTGTGCGGCACGAACTCACATCAGATCTCTTTCCATGCAGTTATCCTCCGGGCCTTGCTAAAGCCCCAAGGAGCTCACTGATGTATTTATTTAGAGGAGGGAAAGTGGGGTGTGGGGTGGGTGGGTGTACATGAAGGTAAAGGTTGATTTCTTTTTTACTAAGGGATTGCTGAGATGGCACTGCCATGGAGCTGCTTAGGTATTTACTACAGCACTGCCGGCTCTCGTCTTAAGCTCCAGCAAAGGCAAATGCAACATTTCCTCTGAAGCCATAAGATGATCTCTTAGCTGTTGGTTTGGATTACCTCACACAACCCACCATGTTTTTTTTTCTCTCAGACCTGCCCACAAAGAGGCAGAAAGGGTGGTGGGTAGGGGGGAGGAGTGGGGCAGACTGACGGACAAGGGCTTATATTTCGGCCAGGAATACGGTGCTTTTCCAGTCCCCCAGGAAAATACAGGTCTTTATCCAAGATTACAGTTTGGAAAGTTCACTTTTGGTGACAGAGCACAAAAGTACAGTGTGGCACAAAAGGCTAAACTTTGTGGGCGTGCGGCCTGATTTTTGCAACGTTAAACCACACTGGATGTTGTTAATTGTGGGCCACGATAAAACCGTGGCTTTATTGAATCACTTGCTTCCTACTTCATACAAGTCTAATAACATAGCTCATGATTAATATGCCCCTTCTTTCCGTTTTCTTCTCCTGACCCCTGTTGACATTCATTATCTCTAAAAAAAAGAAAGAAAAAAAAGTGGGAGCTGCTCGCAGCCGGCAGACTGCAGCTGCGGTATCTTGATATGTAACCGTGTGTGGTGTAATTGTGTTTCTGAATTATGTTTTATCTGTGACCTGTTGTGTGATCGTTCCCAGGACACAGGGCTTGCTAGTCAAGCGCCTGGAGCGCGGAGGCAAAGCAGAGCAGGAGCATCTCTTCCAGGAGAACGACTGTATCATCAAGATAAATCAGGGAGATATACGCAACCTGCGCTTCGAACAGTAAGCAATGGAGTTATCTTATCTCCTTCTATGGCACATGGTTTTCTGTACTAAAATATTTTACATGCACTCGTATTCATTGGCTTTCTTTTGCATTTACATACACAGTGCTATTTGTTTCCAGTTGTGCACTTCCATTTTGGATATGATATATTTGTTCCTTTCTTGAAACGCAGGCGCTCTTCTCTCAATTCATTTCCATCGACTCGTCGCTCTCGTTCATTTCCTAAAGTGGAATGAAGATTTAACTTTTATGTCCACTTACGCGAAGCCTGAGCGCACGCGCCCGCGCCCGCGCGCTAGCGCGAACTTCCCAGCAAACACGTGACATCAGGGAGATGTTCATATCATATTTATAGCGTTTGTCAATCCAGGAGAGGTTAAGTCGACGTGTTTTAGACGTGTCTGTGCACTGCGGGTTGAATGCCATGAAACACATGCGCATATATGGCACTGAGCTATGTAGTCTTATCTACACAAGTGTGTGTGTGTGTGTGTGTGTGTCTGCAGTACCAGGCTGAGAGAATAGATTTCTTCTTCTCCAGGCTTTCGTCTGTAGGCAGCGTACTGACGTGGTCTGCTTGGCTCTCGCCCTTATCATCCACTCCTCAACCGCCATAAATCGCCCAGATTTCTTCTAATGAAGGCCCAGCCAAGAGTCATACTGGGCTGCATGTAGTCATCTAAAACCACCGGGCTTGAAGCCATCCCGCTGAGTGATTGACATAAACTAAGACCGAGACCAAACCCTCCTCCCCCTTTGTTTTTTTTTTCTTGGACTACTCCATCAATGTCAAAATGCATACGTTTTGAGAAACATGCTTAATATTCTATCAGTGACTTCAAAAAAAAAAAAAAAGGCTCCGCACCAGCATGTAAAACTGCAGACGACCACCTCACCACCTTACCACATTATGCTAATACGCTCGCTAGACTGTGTACGAAGCCACAAAGGTTTTAGTCTTCTTCTTCTTCTTTTTTTTTTTGTCTTTTTTCGAAACAATGCTATTGTCATTAGTAAGCACCCCAGTTTCCTTCCGAGCCTCTTCTACTGTGAAAGAGGCTTACAAACCAAATCCACAAGGGAGTGATGTTTTGTCGCGTTGTGCACTTTCCCGCCCCTGCCAAACACACACTCGTCATGGCATCTGAATGTATTTGCAATTCTGCATGAGAATGAGGTGAAGGAGCTAAACTTCTCTCCCCATCTGCAGCCCCTCGCTCTCTCTCATCACTCCTTCTCCCTCGTCTTGATTGTACACCACACAGAGTGACAATTTAAAGTGATAGTCTAATCTCCTCGGATTGTTTTGCATGGGTAAATATTTTGAGGCGCTTAATCTAACTGAATGTAATGATGCATTGATGGGGTAATTTATTATTCAATCAGGCCCGCGTTGAGGCTGATTACTGGAGTGATGGCGCTGTACATGCGCACGTGGGAACGTTCGTGCACGACCACGTGTACGCACGCACGCACGCACACACACACACACACACACACACACACACACACACACACACACACACACACACACACACACACACACACACACACACACACAAACACACTTCCTCACTCCGTCATCACCCCTCAGTGTGGCAGTGTGACTGATTTTTCTAAATTACCATAAGAATAAAGATGTCAGAGACGGAATCCTGCAGAAGTGGTGTGGTACGGCATGCCTGCCTCGCCTCCGTGACTCCACTCGAATGAAGCGCTGTCTGTTGTGGCAGAAGCAGCTTAGCGGTGTAATTTGTATAGAACCAGCATGGTATTACTGGCATGGAAATGGGGGACTGGAAACAGGAGGAGGGATTGTTGGAATCCAGACATCCACCGCACCCCCTTTCCCTCTCATGTGGCACTGAAGCTCTCTCCTGGCCAACCCATCTATATGCTAAGTGTCAACCAGCAAACCAGACTAAACAGTTTTGTGTCTAAGAATGACGTTTAGTTCGTCTCTTGGCTACTTTGGCCCTCACAACTCGATATGAGACTCAGTGTTTTTTGATATATACTATATATATATTTTCTTTTTTTTTCTCTCTCTATCCCAATGTTATATGCGTGGAGTGGAGTGTCTGCTTACTTTGGAACCTCATTGTCTGGAAAACTTCCCCGATACTCTGCCCTTATTGTCGAGTCAACTCATGCCAGTTCATCTCCAACCAACCACACGGGATGCTGGACCGTGCTCCTCAGCAGGAACCTTTGACAGCAGAGTTTTGAGGAGTGGTTACTGGATGAACTTCTGATAAGTCAAAAGGAGTCATCTTAAAAGTAGAGTAATCTTAAAATTGTTCAAGGAGGATATTTTCTTTCTGAAATTCCAAAAAAAAAAAAGGCTGCAAGGGCTTGTGTCTGTGAAAGCAAAAACAGAATATTCACCATTCAGGTTAAGTCCTACTTATCTTTGGTTATTGATATTCAAGGATCTTGTCAAAGTAAACATTTAAAATCAGTTGCTCTATCTTCCTCATTAAAACAGGTGTGAAAACACTGGAAATATATACTTTAATTTGAAAGAAAGGAACAGTATTCATTGCATGGGGCATCATTTTGTGCGGAGGCAAAAATTACTTCAGTGCAGGCTGGCAGTTGTTTCTCTGGAGGAATCAGAGATAAAAAATGATTGTGCAACATTTACATCTAAACCATTATCGAGCCTGATCAGCTGGATTTGTTTGATATTCTGTGAAAAGCCCACTGCGCCGTGTGGTGTCATTATGGGTTCTTAGATACAATTTATAGCAAGCTGACCAAATATCTCCAGTATTTATAGTGTATGGATATGTCAGCGTGTGACTGTTTAGTGGAGAGGCTGTTTGGCAGAGTACAGAATGGATGCAAAACAAGGCAATGTTGTCGTTGGATTCAACATTAGCAAGAATCATTCTAATATATTATAATGCTGGGACGTTTTTGAATGTGTTGATAGCTACCCACTATAAGATATCCGGTATGATTTAGCATTATATGTGTAAGCTCACTCATTTTTTGAAGTGTGGCCATGGCATTCACTGTACCTTTCAAACCCCAATGTCACGGTCTTGCAAATACTAATTGGCATTTTTTTTTTCCTTTATAATTTCAAATATAGCACTAACCACTAAAACTGTGATATGTGCTGCTGGATCTCTGCTTTAAATGTTAATGTAAAATAGCTGTGGTGAGTCAAGAGAGCTATTAGATTAGCTTAAATGTGGCGAAGCCAAATAGCTAACCCATGGCCAAAATTTGGCATTCTTATAGAGTAGACTGTCATGTGCTTTTTATCGTCAAATTACAGCAAAGACTCATTTTTATTCATTTTCAGTCCAGATTAATATGTTTTACTGACAGAATAAATAGATGCTGATGCATCATTCTAATGCACTTCATAATGAATGTTATATAATTAGCTTAAGCAATATTTCTCCATAGTATTTAAATAAGGTTAAGTGGACGCGAACAGCATGAGGCACATTAACCCCAAAAGTTTTCTTGATGCTTTTCTCCACATACAGTTTGCTTCACTGGGGTAATATATAATAAACAATATAGGAATTTCAATCATTGGTTCACCATACCCCGTGCTTATCTTTCTCCAGTCCTGATGCTAGTAATTATAGATAATATAATTTCTATCCTCTGGTGCCATGCAGTGAGTAGCCCTGCAATTACCAAGCTAACCTCGACTCTCCCTATCACCTTTCAACATGCAGGGCTTCTTAGCCTTCCTTATCCGTCTCTATCTGGCAAGCCTATGATATTACATATTGTACTTGTATCTCTCATCGTGTTAAAGCTAATTCATCTCTGTTGACACGGCCGCCCCTCTCTCTCCCTCTCTCCGCTGTACCAACTCCAGAGCCCAGAACATTTTCAGGCAGGCGATGCGCTCCTCTGCCATCCTCTTCCACGTGGTCCCTGCAGCCATGAAGAGGCAGTATGAGCTGCTCTCAGTCCAGAATGAGCTCAGCCCACCCCAGTCCAACAGGGTCCGCTTCAGCCAAGACCCTCAGCAGCCGGGAGAAAGGTCCAGTCTGGTTGGGGGGTTGGCGTCCAGGTCTGGACCACAACCAAGCATCAATCACAAGTAGGTGTAGTGTTTTGTTTTGTTTTGTTTTTTTCTTTGGCGGTGTCAGCCAACATTATTTGATGGCTCCCTCACTCACTCACTCACTCACTCACTAGCTTTGCTTTAAATCATTGCCACCGCATTACCATACAGTTTGTCCAATTGATTAGGCAAATGCAAAAAAAAAACAAAAAAAACCCCAAATAAATCAATTTTAATTCCTGTGCTGCCTTTGTAGCCACCAGGGCCCATTGGCAGGAAGCACCCCAGAGCCGAGCCGTCGGTACGTCACATTACCCCACAACCTGGTTACCCGAACCTCGTCTGCCCCATCGCCCTCCCTGCAGCGCCGGATCAGCACCAACTCGTCCACCAGCTCCTACCAAAAGAACAAAGGCCGCAGATTCAACATCCAGCTGAAGAAAGGTAACAAATACTTACATGAAGCCACGAGAGTAAAAGTGAAAATCCCGGCCGCCTGCACGATCTCAACTGCTCTGTTCAACATTTATCTCGTCTATGGGTTTCTTCTCTCATGGTTCGGATTTAAGCAGAAACGATCAATAATCACGCTTTCCAACAGTGACTGCCGTCAAAATGTGTCCATCAAAAGTGCTCGGTTTGCCACTGACAGACCCGGATTGTCACAATTGTCTGACAATATCATATAGTTGTGTGGGGAGATGCCTGGGCAAGACAATAGCTAACAGCCGTAGCCTACCTCCGCTCTGTCTGCGGAAGGTATCTCTGCTCTTGGAACCGCACGTCTCTTCAAGAAACCGTGCTTTGGCGTAGGATTCCATTGAAGGTAAATCTCTATAGGGATTGTTTCCATAATATTGGCAGGCATTTGTAGTAAGAATGCGAGACTGTGGTTTGCAAAAACCAGAACTATATTTTCAAGAGCTGTATGTGTGAATCTGGAAGTCGGCTTTCTCAACTGGTGCTATAGATCACCATACCCCACTTGTGCTGTTCCTCTATCCTCTAATTAACCATCTTCCTCAGACGACATCACCGCAGTCTTGTGGTTGACATATTCAGATTGAGCAATCAGTTTTTCTATTTTTTTTTGTGTGTGTGTGTATGTGTGTGGACTTAAACATTTATTGGAGGGGCTGTAAATGTTGACAACCAGCCACCATCTCATTAAAAACAAAAACAAAAACAAAATATTCATCTATTCAAATTGATGAGCAGTTGGTTGTGAGATGAACCTGTGCTGAGGTGACTCTCCGATTGTCTCTCCTTCCCTGCCCTCCCTTTTTCCCCCTTTGGACTTGAGCAGATGTTTAGTTGAAAGTTGGCACTGAAGACTATGCAGCGAGCTTGAGGGAATAGTGCAGCAAGTGAGGCCAGTCGTACGGGCTAAATGCGGCGTGCTTTGGGGAAACGCAGTCACAAGCTGCTCTCATATATTTGGCAGAGGTCCCTGCGTTTCAGAGTTCTATACGGCGCGGGGCTGCAGTTTGAGTTATATTTATTTGTTTATAATGTGATAAAGTTCATCTCTTCCTTCCGCACACAAGCCTCTCATTTGTGTGAAACCGAGCCCGGCGAGAAGTTGGTGGCACTCCAGCAGCAGGCAGATGCCAGGAGTTTTAGTTTATTTTCACTAGCCACATCGCTTCACGGTCTAATTCAACACAAATCATAAGTCTCTCGCAAAGGGACAGAAATTGTTTCTGAGATTATTGCTCGTGATTTAAATGGGGCTCACTGGAATGGATGTGTCTCCCTTGCAAACTTCAAGCCATTTGCAAACTCTAAATGGAGATTAATTATTGTCCAAGTGTTGTTGAATTGGAAATTTAGCCGAGCACTAAAATGTGACAGCGTCGGGGAGGAATGTGCCTCTGAAATCCACTCTGACAGTTCTATTTGATTAGCATCAGACTTTATCATCACCGCTAATGTACTTTTAGACAGGCTGCGGCAGTTTGCGTGTTGATTTGTTGTAAGTGTTGTGATTCAGCCTAAGTGGCTCTAAGTTCTGAGTGGTGAGAGCATATCGTGCATGTCAAACAAACAAGAGTGACTTAATCAAATACTGCAGTCGCGGAGGACAGACGCAGCCTATCGAGGGGTTCTCACGCGCCTAAGATTCTCCTCATGTTTGCTGTTTAATTGGCTTATTTGGAGCCATGACTCCTGCCGTCCCAGAAGGGGATACAGTTGCTTTTATCCTCAGCTTCTATTACCCAAAATAGATGTCAGTGGTTCATTGCTGCAGACCTATTACAGATGTGTTCTGTTAATTGCCTGGTTGAAGACATTGCCGATGGGGCCTTACAGTGGGCAGCAGTTTGACTCTGCTCATTGGGTTGTGTGTAGGCCAGGAGTCAGGAGAGGGAACACACTGGAGAAGGAGCATAATTTGAAAGCTTACGTAAAAGCATGTCATTGCCCAACAAAAGTTTATTTAGAAAGCTCAACCAACACCTTTTGGGTAGATGCACAATAATTTATTACTCTATTTTCACCCTTTCAGTGTTCTTTTTTGCGTAAAAGCATCTAAATACGGAGAGGTGCAAATAGATGACAGGCACGGCAGCACATGACACACTCACGATAAATACGCAAAGACCAACTCCTCAGATTCCACCTAAACTCCTCAGATTCCACATAAATGATGGCAGCTATTTCCGTCTGCAGAGCTATCGCGCCGCATCGGCGCCGAGATCACGGCGCGGCATTATCCTCAGCTCAGCGCAACTTTTTGACTTTACGGGCAACCTCCTTATCACCTCTCAGCAAGTTTTTGTTTGTGTGCAGAAGCCTTAACAAAAAAAAAAGAAAAAGAAAGAAAAAAAAGTTTCCATCCACGCTTCTCTGTCTTTGCATTTGTCGTTCATCAACACAATCACTGTCAGCGAAACCTCTGACAGTTCGACAGAGTGCTGGAGAGACGTGGTGGGAAAACTAGGTCATGATGAACCATCAGAGGTGCTGACAGCTCTGTGAAATGAGCAGCCACTTTGACTTGAATACTAATCACGGCTGTTACCATTAGAAAAGACTCCACTGAAGCCGCATCACGCAACCCTCCCACTTGACTGTGAGACACGCCGACGGCGAGGTTATCTCCCGAGAACGCCGCTCTTAATGACCGTGGAGCCAGCGAGTTTTAAATATTCTGTCAAAGAATAAGCTGAAACACGGAACACAATTCATTTGGCTGACCTCGTGCGTCGCTGACATTTGGAACCGGTCCTGGCTTTTATCTGACAAATTCAAACCTGGTCAGCAGGAAAGGTCACGCCTGAGATCCTCTCATTTATCCGTGATTGTATTTGCCTATTTCCTCTCAACCAGCAATTCATATTCATTTGTTGAACCTCAAAAGGTCAGTCTTAAACCTAAAGCAAATGGCTTTGCACCGCTGGTACATGGAGTGTTTTATCAGATTCAGCCGCCGAATTCAACTTTATCGCTCACTGTATTTAAAGGAGGCACGCGGCTCTGCGTCATGGACACAGAAATAGGAGGCAGCCTCCAAAAAAAAAACATGATCACCGCTTTCTGCTTTCCATGTCACAATAGCTAAAACATTCTTCTTGCAGCTAAAAGCGTAGGTCTTTCAATCAAATATGCCGTCATCCTGTATCGCGAGTTGATGACATCATCGCATTAAAGCACATCGCCTAAACCCAGACGCGCTCATGAGAAGAGATCCCTGAGCTGCCGAAAACATCTGGCACGTTTAACAAGTGCAGGATGATTTGAGAAACAGAGATTTGGGGGCGATTCAGGAGCCCGGCATTTCATTTGAAGAGGCTATTGAACAGGATTTTTGGCTCGTTTTGCGATCCATAATCATTCATTTCTCTCCGCTTATTCTGGTCCCTGACTGGTCTTTAATTCGACCGTAACTGGCGAGTGTGGTCCATGTGCACTTATCATAAACACTCAATTTTGGTTCACTGCGTAGACGCTATATTTAGTCTTGGGGACATGTTTCGTTCTTGCTCTCCAAAGTATGTGAGTTTGCCACACCCTGATGGCAAACCAATGAAGAACGTCAAATTGGAAGTAAGTATGTTTATATTAACTAGAGAAGGTTTAGATTATGGTTGAAAACCATAATTTGATCCCTGTGCAGCGGTAACTCAGCTGTACATAATGAGAAGGATTTTTCTGAAATGGATGCTAGCCTGCTTTTATAAGACATTCTTAGGTGTCTTTTTTTTTTTTTTACTTGTACTAGAAAGCTGCAAAGCATTTATTTCCAAATACAGCAATATGGACAACAATCAAATCACACCATTGCCATTAAAAGTGACATTTGTATGAGTTGTTATGAGTTATTTTACTTTTTAAATATCACTTTCAGTGTTAGTTTGATGGGACACTAACTTGTGGGGGAGCAGCAGAATGTGTATTGTGTAACCTGAGCGGAGCAGGTCGGGTCTCCTGCCAGCAGTGGAGAGCAATTCATGAACAGTTTGGAAGATATTGCTGAGGAAGACTCAGCAAGAGAGTGATGGAGGAGGCAAAGAGAGAGGTGAGACCCTCATCTGTTCCTGCTCACTCAGTCAGTGTAACTACTCGCCTCCTGTAATCCAAAATCGAGGTTTCAGTACCTGGATAATCCACCATATCGAGGTGTCCATGAGCAAGACGCTGTACCCGGACGTTGCTCCTGATGAGCAGGTTGCCACCTTGCATGGCAACCCCTCGTATATATGAGTGTTGACAATAAGAACACAACCTGATAAGGTTAAGGAAGCACCATATACTGCGCATTAAACGGAGCCCATTTACTATTTAACTGCTATTGGTCCAGATCTTAATGGTTACTAATAGTAATGATGTGAACTAGAACCAGACAGCAGACTTTTCACTTCATGTTGGAATATATTTCGGTTCATTTTTTGTCTCAGTCCAGACTTTTTTTTTTTTTTTTTTTTTTTAATTTCCCTTCAAATAATGATACAATAGTACCAGTTAACGGAGTTAATGGTGCCGCTGTCCTGTGACTGCCCCTCATGCTCCCCTCAGCTGCTTCAATTGTGTGACTTTATGAAATGAAGGCGAGAAAAAGGCTCTCAAGAGGATGGAGCGTGTGCACTTTTATTCACGTCGGGAGCGCAGGATCACCCTCGAAGCTGTAAACTGTGATATCACTGTTTTATTTCGAAAGAAGAGCACGAAGGCCGTTTGTCTTTCGGGTTTTTAACTGCCCGGGTTCAAGCATCCCTGCCGGGGAACTTGTCCGATATAGTGTCCTTGAGTAAGACGCTAAAATGTGTCGGTAAAACAGTCAGCAGAATATCATATTGTGTCTGAAAACTTTCTAATGTGTTCCATGTTAACTAGGTCCAGAGGGGCTGGGGTTCAGCATCACTTCCAGAGACGTCCCCGTCGGCGGCAGCGCTCCCATTTATGTCAAAAACATCCTCCCTCGAGGGGCCGCCATCCAAGATGGCCGACTGAAAGCCGGGGACCGACTTCTGGAGGTATGATTTTTACCATCTGCAAAGATTGAATAATGTTATTTGAGTGTGCTGGGTGAGATTGCATGTTATTTCAGGGATTAATTACTCTTTGGCTGATACGATTTTGCTCCAGACTGCAGTCTCGCAAAGCTCTTGTTCAGATGACTTCCCTGTGGCTATAACAATTCACTCCCAGCTTTGAATTGCTGAGGAAAATTGGTTGGATGGAGCATTATTTTGATTATTCTTCAATCAGACTGACTTGAAAATCAGCTAGTGCTCATTTTACTGAGGGAATAATCTATTTTTAATTCAACTGGCTGCGAGGTTATGTGGAGGCCACAGACTCCGGCTCGTTAGTTGGGAGGGCTCTGAGCATTAGCGTGCGTTTAGTTGCATTTATGACCGCATTTCCGTGTGGGTTCTGCAGGTCAGCGGAGTGGACCTGAACGGGAAGACTCAGGAAGAGGTGGTGGCTCTGCTCCGAGCCACACCGATGGGCGGGCCCGTGAACCTGTTGGTGATTCGCCAGGAAGACTCGCTGCTGCCCCGAGAAGTGGTCAGTGCCCATCCAGCATCTCATAATAATAATGATAATAATACTACTACTAGACACAAGACGAAAAAAAGGCATCAGGCAGATCATGAGAACAGTTTCTTTCTAATCATGACCGAATGGAGCAAATTAAAAAATCCAGATTGATCCAGATAAAATGATAAAGTTTTCCCTAATGATATAACGATCTCACCGTGGCTGTCGCTGTAGCATCTCAGCAAATAGCTACCCAGCAAGTATCCAAAAAAAAGAAAAAAGATACTGCAAAATAGAAGATATGGCAGTGACCAATGCTGTCTTTGAAGTGCGCAGTCTCTCACGAGTTAATCCGCTATGTTGTGAATCAGCTGTTGTGATTTTTTCTTTTTCTTTTTTTTTTTTTTTGCGCTTTTTGTTGCTGCATTTCATTTCATCCAGTTTCATAAGCGCGTTAATTGGGCACCGCGAGCGCACGCATGCACCCTTTCGAGATGTGTATGTGCAGGCAAACATATCAGCCTCGGACACATTCAGACACACCGTGAGTTCACACACATGCGCGCACGTACACACACACACACACACACACACACACACACACACACACACACACACACACACACAGACACACACACACACACACACACACTCGCACAAACAGCCCACATATGGGGTGACTTTGGCTGTCGCGCAACAGATGGTGAGGCTACTGCCCTCGTCCAGCCTGCACTCAGCGGCTCTGACAGCAGGCTCGGGCGTCACAGCAGCTTGGCAGACCAGCGGCCCCCGATGCCAACTTCACTCCTACCCATGATGCTCAGCCTGAAACCTGAGCTGTTAACCCCCGCCGGTTCTACATTATAACTCCTCAACCGCTTTACTTTAATAAAATGGGAATTATGCTTTCAGGTTGTCCCAGTCATTCCAGTCTGGAATGAAATATTTCACGGATGCCGGGAGGCAAATTCTTGATTAAATGGTCAAAGGTCAAGGTCTCACAAAGCATGTTTTTTTTTTTTTTGTTTTTTTTTGGCCAACCCTCATATCCTGACTATGACTGCATTTCAGACAAATGATGACAGGTTTTAGAAAATATACATACATTTTAAAGATTAATAGCTTAGTTTAATTTGATTATTGACATGACTGCAACTTGACTGGCGGGCACAGGCATGTAACCGTGACGTTGGAAATTTGCTGTTTGTCCTTATCCGGCCTACGTTAAAAAAACAAACAAAAAAAAACAAAAACAGGGAGGCCATCACTCGCCCAGCCGTGTGGCTGCGCATTAAACCATCAAACCCGTGACCTTTCGCCACAGCTCGGATTCTAACCGGCAGATGCAACAAACTGATTCATGTCTCTCCCCAGCAGCTTTGACAGCGCTTGAGTGATGCCGCGGAGTCGGCGCGGCGTGTTAAAAAATGCGCCGCCGCCGCGTTCAAAAATGTGCCGCCGCTGACTTGTCAACTAATGAGTGGTTGCTGTGCAAGTTTGACGGCTGCACTCTCTCAGCTCCTCAGGCATGACAGAATTAGAAAAAGCCTGTCATGGAAACACTGTCTAATAATCTCTCTGTTTTTTGTTTTCCTCTCATTTGACCAACTTTTACATGCTTTTGAGAGACTGCTAGTTAATATTTCATCACTTTCCTCAGCAGATAAGTTTTTTTGTTTTTTTTATTTTACTCTTTCCCTTTCTGTTTATTTTTTTTTTCTCTCCGCTGCACACTTTCACATTTCCCAGCAGTGCCTCCACAAGTCTTCATAATCCCTACAAGTATGTTCATAAAAATCAGATAAGGAGGCCAAAGCTCTGTTGGTGACAGTTATTGCAAAAAATGGTGGAAAAGCATGCTTGGTAATTGCCTCCTCTGTTACACACTCTAGGTGTGTGTGTGTGTGTGTGTGTGTGTGTGTGTGTGTGTGTGTGCGTGCGTGCGTGCGTGCGTGCGTGCGTGCGTGCGTGCGTGTGCGCACAGATCACACACACAAGCGCACATGTATAAGGAGGAGCTAATGTGCTGTCATTCATGTAATTCCCTGAATGACAATGTGATGATGTTTTAAATTGCCGCGCGAGTGACACACCAGAGAACTGCAGGCATCTGTCAGAATAAAGCCTCACACACACACACACACACACACACACACACACACACACACACGCACACACACGCTCGCGTGCAAACACGCACACACGCTGGCAGGAGATCCAGCCTTATAGACGGATATAAAGGAGCTTCTTCTTTTTTTTTTTTTGCGGAGTTGACATTTGCTGGATTATGTTTAATGTCAAAAAAAAAAAAGAAAAAAAAAAGCCCTCCGTGTCTCCTTTTGTTTCAATGTTTTATTATATGCCAGGCGTATTGCATGCAACCCAGAGGAATTAATTTTCCCTCCCAGCATGTTTGCGTTGCGTCTTTAATTACCGTCGTCGGGGTGTGTTTTGACACGCCTTCAGCAGCAGCAGCAGCACCCCTCAATAGCTTTCAATAAATAGCACTGAGGGGAGAAAAGGTTGAGTAGCGTAAGAGCAGAGAGGGCTGCTGCCTGCTGATTCCCTTTGTCTTGTCTGCGTGTCTTCTTCATGGATATCAATAGACATTTCAGACAGATACAATATGTACTACCAGAGACGCAGTGCAGCTTTAACCTTTACCAAACTTCGGACTCATCGCTAATAAGCCTTTTCTCTTCTTTTTCTTTTTTCTTTTCTTCTTTCTTGAACCCTCACTGTGCATGATAATACAGCATCATATAAATATTTCCCTTCGCAAAAAACTGGGCTGCCATCCGACCACCATGCATCAAAGGCTGCCGCCGAGTCGCCGCCTGACGTCACTGGCGTCGGTCTGCCAGCAGCAGAGATTTTGAGCCAGGCTGGCGTAGTTTTTGCTGTATTACTGTGTCATTTTATTGTGCTTTAATATGTAAAGCAAAATCTCTATGACGAGTTTGTTCAAATGGCGCCTTTTTTTTGAATCTGCTGCAACAGTTCCGGGTCGACCTGCACATCAATACTGGAGGGAAGCTCACTGGTGTTTGCCAGCCGAGCGTCAGACGCCGCTGCGGTTAAATCTCTGATTTCCCGAAGGGAGTCTGGAGTAGAAGAATGACGAGAACCATTTGTGTGCCACAGAGACGTCTGTAGGAGAAACCCTGCTGATCTGCTCTCTGCGGGCTCCTTTGATGGCTTTATTTTCATTGTTAGAACTTCAATATGAAGCAGCAAAAGTTTCCAAAATATGTTAATGTACTGTATATATGCATATAGCCATGAGCCATAACATTGAAACCATTGCATGTTTGCCATAGAGTACAATGCAATAGCCTTGCAGTAAATGCTCGCTTCAGGAGGGGTTTTATGTTGAATTTTCATTGAATCTGTTTGAGAGAGGTGTTGACATATTTTAATGATTGTTTTGGGGACTGTGATTTGCGATTCTGGTGAACTCTACTCGGTTATAGTGAGAGGCGTGCCAGATAACGTGGTCGTCCCACTCATATACATTAGGGCAACACAATATTAGGGACACCTCAGCATAACCCAGTGAAGTTCAACAGCATCACAAGAATCTTTTCAGCGATTCTTCTTAAAGGGCTGAGTAAACAAGGAAAGAGGTATTATAATGAATTAGCCTGTATTGTGCAATTGAGGCAAATAAAATGATAAGAATATGGATGAATTGAAGGGGGTTGGAGATTATAACCAAGATATATTCCTGACCGTAGAGGAAATTACCCACCTGGTAACCCTGACTGCAGACAGGCAGGAGTACAACGCAAAACAACTCTCCCCACACTGATACTGACACAACCACTGAAAATCATACAAAAGGCACAAGAAAAACACATTTAATTGCATTTTAACACACACACACACACACACAGTGCACTGCACTCTTCCCACGTATAGCCGGTGGATGTTATTTATTGCAGGCATTTATCTCCCAGTGTGCAGCGCAGTTTGTGCTCACAGCTGCGAGCAACGCCGGCGCCCTCGGCCCACACGGCCCGGCGTTGCAGAGAGGAGGTTGCATTTTGAGCATTTTTTTTTTTTTTTTGTATTTCCCTGTAATAACCTCGTCGATTGTCATGCTTTCATGTGCAACAAGTAACGGCGGCCATCAAAAACGAGGCTTCACTCACTATTCCAGCCACACCATGTTGACACCGATGGAGGCCTACGGTCGTTCACCTGCTATCCAAAGCAGAAACACCAAAACAAAAGCAGAGATGTTTCTTTATAATTTGCCCGTTTGTTAGTACATTACAGTACATTACAGCAAGTTGGGAGAGATGTGGTGCGGGCCTGCCACACCCACACTGATGAAAAAAATAAATAAATAAATTCTAAACTCCTCACTGTGACAGTTTAAGTCAATTAGCTTGTTAATGTTCCTGCCGTGACCACTGCTTGCACACACTTGTAAGTACACCCAGTCATGCCCTACACATATTTTTAACAACACCTCAAATGTTAAACAAGTCCATGTAAACCCCTGGTTAATGACATATGCTTGAGTGCCATAATACTGTTGTTCATGCTCGCTCTTACATCAATCCGTGACCTACATGAACACTTTTTTTTTTTTTTTTTTTTTTTTAAATTCCAATAGGAGTATGGACTGTGCAGAACAAATGGGCTCGGGGAGCCTCTGTTGTAACACTGCGGACCACATAAGAGCAATTAAACAGTACATTAAAATCCCCTCTTTATGATCATATCACTCTTGTCACTGATCCATTAGTAGCTATATCTGCCAAGCAATGAGAATCATAATTGCACAATTAATTCCGGGCTCTGATTGATGTGACAGCCGGATTTATGGCTCGTGCGAATGCTGGGGACTTGCTAGACAAATGCATGACAGTATTGCTGACAATTATAGCAAGCTAATGGCCTGTTACGTAAGTGCCAGCCCTGGTGGCCTGGTTTAAAGTCCTCCATTCCACGTTTCAACCACTGGACTGTGACTGGGGTTTATTGTTGTTGTTGTTGTTTATTTATTTTGTTTTATTTTCGATTGCGGTAGGTCTCCAAGGTTGCTGTATGGAGAGTTCATCCTGATAAGCTAGCCATAGTTCCTCTGCCTCAGGTGTTGGCAGTGATGATCGGCTTTGCGTCGCACAATTATTTACAGCTCAGTTTTCTTAATCATTCCCCTCACGGTGTTGCACAGCAATCCTTTGTCGTTATGGCGCACACACTTTAGCTAGGCTACCACTCATAAATTGCCCGTATTAAACTTGGAAGACAAGAACAGACATGAAGCAGTATTGATTTCCTAGCTGCAGAAATCCATTTACCGAGTCGGTAGAGGGAGAAATGAATTGATATAAGGCAAACAAAACACAATCCCATGTCTTTGGAGGCAATTAAATGATACAAAGATCCGCCGAGTTAAAGCCAAGTTCACTTCCCTCGTTTTTCATTTACTCGTCTACACTGAGTTCTGTGACTGTCCTCCCAAGGAAAATGCAATGCTAAAGGCAGGCAGCAAAAATGACCATAAGTGTGTTCGAGTACACCCTCCTATCTGCTTTTTCCATCTTCTTTCCTTATCTATCTATTATCATCCTTTTTCCACTTAAACTTGTATATGTCATAATGCGACGGCAAGTGTCGTTTCTCAACGTGCTGTCATGTGCAGATCGACGTAAACGTGGACCAAACTAAGATCTGTTGACAAGATTAGAATGACAAATAAAGAATAGAAGCTGCAAAAGTGAAAAGATTGACACAGTGGTCAATATTTATCCTCATGGTCCCGATTTGTATGGAAATCATAGATTTGTTCATATAAGGCAGTCATCACATTAGACCTGCGGAATTACTGTACATAGCATCAAGCTAAAGCTTCAAACAAGCTAGAAAACATTTAGCTACAACTTCACTTTGATCATTTTCACAGCACCATTTTCATAATTCACCAATTTAATGTTTAAAAGACGTTACTTTCCCCATTCAGATGTAGCAACAGCGCTCTGTCAGCAGGACTCTAGTTTAAAAAAGAGCAAATATCAACACAATAGAATGAAGAATAAATCAAGTATGAGGGTAAGAATAATCAAATGTTATAACTCTCACATCTGTCATGGATAGAAATACCGCGGCTGCTAATTACACAGAGAAGAAATGTGATAAACATGAAAGCGTTTTTTTAATTAATAATCCGTTAAATGCAACATTTGGTGATAAATAACTAAATGGCAAATTATCAACAGACGAGTAAGTTAATACTAAGGTGACACCGGTAGAGTGAGAGATGACAGTGTTACATTAGGACCGGTTAGGAATTCCACTTGATCGGCTTCAAAACAAAACAACTCCATGCCACGCTACCAATATCATCTGATAATGGACGTATCTTTATGGGTTTTATTAAGATTTTCATTTATGTATGGCTGTCTTGGCTCACTCCTGCCACTTGGAAACACGAAGCAGAATCATTAGGCTCTCCGCTGCCTGAACAGCGCAGAATTTAGATGATCAACCTTGTTGCAGTGAAACGGCGCTAGCGCTGCCTCCGCGTCATGAACTGTTCTCCAGTCATGCCAAAAAATGACATCTCCGGTGTTAATTTAATTAGATGTCTCTTAGAGTAATGTTGCTCTACCTCGCCGTGGGGATGATGTAAGAAGTTGCAACTTTTCCTTTTTTAATGAAGTGCGGGAGAAAGTCATTTTTGTCTGTCTTTTAAGCAGTTTATTCAGATTACAGCAGGATCCCGAGCCAGATATTTCACCATAGCAACAGAGCTCAATGAGATGAGTAATTTCTTACAGGTGAAGCTGATGATGTTAGGTGCTTTCTGCCGGAACTCGTGCTTCTGTGGTAATGAATTGACATACTCTGTGATAAAACTAAAAATAGACCATCTGTTAATATATAAGTGGCCGTAATAAGCAAATTGCTCTTCCATTTCAAAGGTCCAGAAATAGCTGATCCGTACTCTGTAAATTGGTCCTGAATACACAGCTGGAACTCAGGTGAAGCCAAATTACAGAAATTGCTCTAAAGGCCCTTGGCAGGGGTAGAGCAGAGCCGCGGTTTGGCAACCTGCAATCAGCAGAAGCATCTATAACTTCACAGAGCTCTTCAGACCAGTTTGGCATCTTAGGGGTCACTTTCCGCTCCACTTTTTGACTGAAAAAAAAAAAAAAAAAGTTTTCTCAGATCACGGGGGCATGGCGATTGGGCAGACGGGTTCTCTGATGCATCGCCATAGCAGCAGAAATCTTAACCCCATCTCCAAAAAAGCCTCCTCTTTATGGGGGCAACTTTAAAAACACTTTTAAACTGTCCTTTGAAAGATTCATCAAGGTCAGACGTCCCTTCCTCAGGTCGCTCCCCTCCCCTCCGTCTCCTCGTGTTTCCAGAGTGCTGATGAATTCCTGCTGCAATATTAATTTGGCTCCTATACGGGAAGGTCTTCTGATCAAATCGCCGAGTTCAGATTCATGCTTTGTCCTAATTAAAGCTAATCCTGCCAAGTGCAGCTGAAGACAATGCCAGCCCGGTTAACGATTTCCGAGCGCGCCTCGTCAATGCCACCTGTTTTCGTTTAGCACTTTTCAGCAGCTGTTCCCATAATTATGTTTGCTGTCAGCGCAGAGAACGGGAGAGTGCGCCGCAGCATTGTGCTATGCCGATAAACAAGGTAGTTAAAGGCCACTTATGGCGACACCGTTACTCTCCCGGAGGGGATTCAGCGTCTGTTTCTCGAACACATAATGGGTTGAAGTGTGCATGTGCAGTTGGACATAGCAAATTGCCTTTACCCGCCGTTAGCTTGAAACGAGAGGCATCTGCTTGATGATGTGCGTCCATACTTTGGTTCCGCTGAAACGCCTTCGCAAAACGTCGCCAGCCACACTCGGGGAGTCGTCGTTTGTCTTCTCGTGTCCGCTTTGATTAGACGCGGTCTCGTCCTAAACTGCCTACAGAAACATCGGGTGTCAAGTTCACCCTGTTTATGAGTCTGTTTTTTGTTTTTTGTTTTTTTGGGTTGTTCAAAGTGAGATCAACTCCTCATCGATAGCCGGTAGCGATATTGCATTTGCGATGGAGACAGATTCGGCCCCAGACAGACAGAGTTTGTTCTGCTAATGAACCAAATGAGCTTTCTCATTAAAAAAAATCCCCAAAGGATAACAGTCCCAGTTTGTCAGCACTGGGACAAAATCTGCTGGATTGCTCGGTAATGATCAGGCGATGTTAGCTGACAAACACTTAAACTCTGCCGCCGCCGCCGGTGCTTCATGCCTCTCAAACCGTCACTGTACCTGAAAAAGGCTGAATTTATTTGCCCAGCTTAGAGGTATTTAGTGTTTGGCTCCTTTGTCACAAAATGTTGTGAGGAGAAACACCGGCAAAAGAAATTTGTGTAACAATACTTATCACACGTGCGCCACTTTTGCAATTACACCCATGGCTGATTTCTTTTAGCCCTTTTAAATTCATTTCCAATGACCTTTGTGTCGTCAAATCGGGCCAAGTGTGGAAAGAAGTTTCCAGCAGTGTTAATTGTTTTAGGCAGTGATGTGCAGAGAACTCAGACTTATGTGTGAGTAGAAGTAATTGTGATTAATTTGCACTCTATTTCTCGCGCTCTCTTCTTTCTCCCCCATCTCACTCTTGCCATTTTTTTTTTTTCCCTGTTACTCCGTTTCACACGCTTGCTCCCTTTCGCCGCACCCTCCTCGTTAGCACGTGGCGAGTTAAGCGAAGTAGAAGTAAGCGAGGTGGAAGTGAAGCAAAAAAGACATATTAAGTAGGTGTGGCTCTTCAGCGAGACCGATGAGCGGCGTTTTCTCTTCGCCGACCCGCTCCGTTCACCTGCTTTGTGTCTTCTTCCACCTCCGTCACCTCCGTTGCCCGGACAATAGACCATAATGACGCTTTCCCATCACAGCTCATTGTTGAAGGGTTTATTCATATCGTGGGCTGGGAGTGCATGGGACTGCAGTGGAAAGAAAAAGGCCACTACACTTGAAACAATTCAGCAACTAAACACAGAAGTGAGTATTTTTGAAGCAGTTGGTGTATCTGTGTGTTCGCAGTCACACATCTGGTGGGGTTTGTTGACCTCGGACCTCTGCAACAGTGTGAGCGACGTGTCGGAGCACTATGAAATTGCGCGCCCTCTCCAAGGCTTAACAACGAAGGTCCAAAAGATTGTCGAACACTTACAAAGGCTTGAACCTCAAACGCGTCCCCAGAGTTTGCCACGCACTCACGTATGTGCCAAGGCAACAGGTTCTCATCCCTTGAAGTCAAATAACAACGCACCCAGCTTGTCACGCAGCTCTCTCACTCTCCCTAGATATTGTAGCAATGCTCAACGCATCTGTCTCTTCTTCTTTCTGGATGGGATGCAGTGAGCGTTCGAGCCACACTCACATGAAAGCACCCGGTAGCGATATTAGAGGCACAGTTTCACGGTAATCAGCTGTGTTTATGAAACAATCTGAGGATTAATCTGGGGTCAGATCAGGGCCAAATCCAAAATGCTGCCCCTTGTACTTCATAATTTATATATACTGTACTTTTAGATGCACACAGTTCATTTCTGAGCATATATAGTTTACAACCAAAACAAGTATGCATAGATGCAGACAAGTAATCGATACTCTGGACTGCAAATTTTGAATTTTTTAGGTGTCCTGAATGTGATCCTGTGTTTTGAGCTGGAACTCAAAAAAAAGCTGAAGACTTTTGTAACCTGAAGGAAAGAAAAAAAAAAGTGTGTTAAATGTTCACGTCGTCCCAATCAGAGGTAGTTTTGTTTTTGGCTTCAGCTGCCCAGAGGGGTTGATGATGCTCTGGAAAGACGCTTCTCCTCATTGTTTAGGAAACCAGTCCTCATGACAACTGTGGTTTTAGATGCTACAACCTGCACCTGACGAGGGATTCGGATGACAGTGAACATGCTGACCCCAAGATGGACCAGTCACCGATACAGTATATCCTGGTCCTTAGTGAAGTTGATTTGAACATGAAGCCTTCTTCTTCTTCTTCTTCTTCTTTTTTTTTTTTTTTTTTTACATCGGTTCAAGTATTGCCGGTACTTGTGTGTTAACCGCCCCAGGTGCTTCCACACTCCTCAAAACAATGAGCTGACTTTCTTTCTTTTCTTTTTTCTTTTCTTTTTTTTTTCTTTTTTCCCCCCCTCCGCCTCTTCCGAGGTCGTTGAATCTGGCTGCGCCTGAGCTGAGTCGGAGCAACGAGGCCTGTCAAGCAGCCTGACAAACTCATTCTTGGCTAGCGGTGCTTGTTCCTGTCTGATGAAAATGTTACACTGCTCTCTCATTCTCTGCCTCGGCCTGCTATTCCCGGAACACGGCGCTGAGTGGGTGGTTATTCTGTCATCATTTTGGAAGAGAGTGTGTTCACGCGCGTGCGCACGCACACACGCGCGCGCACGCTTCGTTACAGTCGCCCTGGTGCAAAAACTACTGTATCAAGGCCTTAAACATGATGTCTTTACAAGCTCCAGCAAGCATGGGAAGTCAGATATTAACAATGCATGATGTTTATCTTTGTAGCGGATATCAGATTGTTTCTCAATAGTTTTTTTTTTTTTCTTTCTTTTTCTTTTCTGTCCACCATGCGCTTCATTCAGCTGTCTGAGGTTAAGCAAAGGGTCACTTCCTGACAAGAGCCGCTGATTCCTGTAATAGTGTTGAAATGCAGCGCGATTATATGGATTCCAGTGGTCTGGATTTACTGAGGGTCCAGTCATGGACAATGCCCCGTTGGCAGGTTGTCCAGACAGCTGTACTGCCATTTCCAAAGCAAGAGGAGAAAAGGGAAAAAAAAAAAAGCAGGCAGATAGGAGGGCCGTCTGGAGAATAGGGGCTCAGTCAGAGGGTGTTGAAAAGAGCCTCCACCTGAACGCACCGCTGCATCCTAATAACTCCTCAGCGTCTGGAAAGGGGGAAAAAAAAAAAAAAATCACACACCCTGTGCTCTATCTCCCTTCTTCCCCGTGCTTCACTCGTTATCCGGGCAGCTGTGAAGGGCACACACCTGGCTGCCATCCACATGGCCGCGCACTCGCTTGCGTGCGTGCGCGCGCGCGCGTGTGTGTGTGTCGCGTTTGAGTGCATGAGCGCGTATTGACGCGAGTCTGTTTAAAGAGGTCTTGCATGTGGATTCGGCTGCCATGGCAATAAGCACATAAGTACAGTACAATCTGGCCAATCACGGTATGGAAGCGTTGCTCTGGAGCCGCGTGCTCGAGCTACCCGACAGCTTTTGTATCGACCATAAGCTTGTGCGGGAAAAGTGAGCAGGCACATGCAGGGATGCCTTTGAGCAAGACATCTGACTGCAAAGAGCTCCAACTGCTCTTCGCATGGTCAGTAAAATAGGACGACCGCATAGGAGTTAAAATACCACCACTCATCCATGCTTGTCCTTTGTTTTTATTGATTATCAAATTCTTTGGAAAGACGAGACTGATATAAAAGTTTTTGTCTTTTGTGTGTCTGCTTTAACACATTTGCTCAAATAAAGTATCTTGATATTTTTCCAAAAACTTTGAAAGGAACTCATTGTTTTAATTGAAGTTTACAGCATTTTTTTTCTTTTTAAACAAAGGAAAGAATGATGCTTTTGGTGTTCTCTCTGGCTGTCTTTCACACCTTACTTTTTCTCTGTGTGCAAAAGAATGAAAGATATGAAAGAAGAATGAAAGATTAAATTATTATTATTTTTTGTTTGTTTTTGTTTTTTACAAAAGCTCTTTGTTGGAAACCATTGAAAATTGACTGGTGAGGTCATTTGGAATTTTTTTTTTCTTTTTTCCAGCCAATTGATTGTGCCAGGTTTTTGGCATTTTATGGTACTCGCTCCCTCACATCTCTCTGGCATCTGTAAAGTACCTTTATTTTCATTATATATCATGCATGGTGATTCGCAGGACCGGCCTTACAACACCCCCGGCCATTTTTAACAAAAGTGCCCAGCGGTTTGCGCGAAGAAGGACTGTCAGATTCTGGACAATTCCGGGATGATTCCTCGGAAAAAGGTGTTGTTAAAAGGCGCCTTTTGAGCATCAAATTGGCGTTTTTCAAAAGTTCTCCGCTGTCCCCAGTGTTCCTACAGCAAGCTCATAACGGTGGAAACGTATTTGCAACACTTGACTAGACAGTACGGCCAATTGACGATGACAGCCCCGGGATACGTGACATGCTTGCCATTGCTTCCCTCTCCTGCCACCCTCTTTATCTTGTCTCCTGCTTTCCATTTTCTTGTCATTCAGCCACACTTTTTTCTTTTTTTTCTTTTCCTTTTTTTTTTTTTTATTTATTCATTTTTGCAAGCATTTACAGTTTTTTGCCAGACATGCAAGAATGCAAGGGGCTGTTGTTTCTAACTTCCGGAACAAACATTGGCTGCAAATGAATGAGACAGTTGTCA
>CAAKHG010049694.1:6188-17809 GCA_901007715.1 Dactylopterus volitans | reverse complement strand
AAAAAAAAAAAAAAAAAAAAAAAAAAAAAAAAACATTACACACATCAGCCATCAGATAATCTCACCATTAACAGATCAGCGCACTTCTCCCGCGGACATGTCTGGTTTGTTTTCAAACAGACATTTCCCTTTAGTCCAAACTCCCTTTGATTGTGCAGAGACTCAGGTCCCGTACCTGCTGATTTCTGCTGCTCTTTGGTCCAGAACTTCATTTAAACAGGGGGGGAAAAAAAAAAAAAAGTTTTTGTATTTCTTCTAGCTATTGTGCAGCGATGCTGATGGACTGTGTGATTGTTTTGAGACTGCACCAGTGGTTCTCAAACCTGTCCTAGTAGAACCAACCCAGTTCATACATTACATCTGGTCTTCTTCCAACCCACCTGATGCACGTCTTAGCACGCTAACCGCTGACCCGAACAATATTTATTTTCAGTTGTGCCACATTCTCATCATCTGTTAGTTTTACAGGAATAGTTCACCTGTCTCTCAGCATCATTTTTTTTTTTTTCTTTTTAAAGATGCCGTGAACTCAACTGTCGATTTCGGACAGCAAATAGAGCGCTCAGGTGTGTAATACGCATGCGTTGTGGCTTGGACATGCTTCAGACTCGTAGCTCCGCCGGAGCGAAATTGGAAGAGGAGATGAAGCAACATTCCACCTTCTTAAAAAACAAACAAACAAAAACAAAAAATTCTAAAATCCTCGCTCCAATGCCACTTCCACTTGCATGCCCTTGTTATTATGCGTCACCCACAACACTTGATATGGTTTTCCAGAGAGACGGAATTCCTCTTTAATATCATTACCAGTGCAGTGTATCGGAGATGCATGTTAAAAGGCGGGCCTATTTTTCGGCCTCTGTGTTTTCCTCCTGCTTTTATCCCCACCCACCAACCCTAGGCCCCTCCCCTTCCACATGAGGGGAGAGGACACGTCCCTCCTGGGCTCGCTCAGCCCCAAGGTTCAGTGAGTTCTATCACTTTAGTCCAGTCACTCTTCTGTCCTCTTTAATCCGTCACCAGCGGGGAGACAGGTAGACAGACCGACACTGAGCAGACAGTCGGGCTCAGAGACACATCAGCACAAATATATATATATGTATTTTTTTTATCATCTCTGCCGGTGTAGCTATTAACTTTTATCCACGTTTTTATCCATTTAGAGGGGCAGTTCATAGCGATGCTCCCGTCAAGTCTGTGCATAATTTCATATCTACTCCTCATCAGTTGCCACGAGGCTGTTTACTGCTGACGCCGCTGAGGAAGGTGTGAAGTGCGACACGATGCTCCTGAGTGTTTTAGATTCTGTTTATCTGCGATCCATTTCAGACAATCATACAAATTGTTGTTTTTAGCGGCAGCTGATTTTGGCTCATTTCCTGAGAAGTGAGTACATGTCGTGAAGCCACTGGAGGGACTTCCAAATTACTCAACCCAGATAAGATACCAGATGAGAAATGCTACAAACCACAAACAGTGAAAGCAGGAGTTAAATGTCGACGGAGGCTCCAGGCAGCTTCTACACCACCCAACCCAACCCCCCCACCCTCCACCCATCACCCCCAGCTGCATGGTCTTGGCCAGGCAGATATGTAGGGAGCCAGTACCAGTTTGCCACTGTCACCCAGCCGAATGGGAGTGAACACTGGAGGCCACCATTGAAATGAATCAGATCCATCACTGTCTGCGGTGGAGAGGAGCCGAGCAGCTCAGGCTAATGCATCAGAGGGGAGGGGTGAGTGGGGGGCTTAGATGGACGAAGTGTATCCAGGCCAGCCCACCCCATGAAAACAGCATTGATTTCATCATCGCTTGGTCCTTTGTGCTGAACTACCATCATCTTTGTTAGAACAGAGCAGTGTCATGGTATGATGGCGCGCTCGGTGGTAGTTGAAGCTTTTGGTTGTGCAGTAGCTGAACAAGCATTTTGTTAAATGTGTAGCTATGGGCGAGAGACAGCTGTGCACGTGTAGATTTTTAACATGCAAGCGTAAATTCTAATTACGTACGCGCAAATTGCGTCCGCCCACGCAAGTTCCGACGTACCCTCTCGCGAAGACCAATTCTGCTCTCGCGAAGATCAGTTCTGCTGACTTATGACACAGCTGGGGAGGGAACCAAGGAAGGACAGGCTCTCCTGTGATTGGTCATTTCTAAACTCTGGACAGCAAACCCACAGGGGGGCAAGGAGGAGTACCTGAGCCACTGCTCGGGACTGGGAGATCAGCGGTGCATTAAAATTGTACGCACGCGTATTGAAGTGTCACTATGTGACACTCACTGTATGTCCAGACTGTGTGTTTGCTCACCAGCGTCTTTTAATGGGGCATGCTACTTAAACACACACACACACACACAGCTGTTCGAGTGTTTAAATAGGTTGGTTTGTACTTCAGTAGGCTGCTTTTCATGGCCCATGATTAAGGTTATGGCTGAATTGGTGTACCTGATTGAGTTCTGTTGCAAATAAAGCATTGGCCTTTTCCCTCAAAATGAAATGTTTTTGCCTTAGAAAACAGGGAGGGGAAAAAAACTAAACAAAACTCAGGATTATCAAGTATGCGTTTACTTGTACATAGAAGAATGACGCACTGTACGAGACAATTTATAATGGAGGACAAATTTAGAAGGAATTCATTGGCAACCATTGACCTTTACTGCCTTTATATTAAGATTTTTTTTTTCTTTAATCACGACAGTGGAGCTGATGTCACTAATTGGATAACTGGTGAAAATGTCCTCAGCTGTGTCCTACGGCTATAACCAATCATAATACAATACCTTATAATGCATTTGATGTGTAATCAGAATATGTTTGTAGCGTGTAAAAGTGCGCTCCGCAACAGTATGAATGCGCCCAATCAGTGACGAGCACTCACTCACGCACGCGTGCACACACACACACACACACACACACACACACCTGCACAAGCTTTTACCAGAACAATTAATTGTGCCTGCGCTCCGGCTCCACAGACGCTTTGACAAAGTATCTCTTTGGCCCAGATATTCGGGGGATATGATTGGTCACTGCCAATTTGTTTGAAGCGCCCTAATTGCATTGCAGCTCCAGAGGCTGCATGATTTCTCTTTCTATATCTGACTTCTATTAATACATCATCACATGTGTTTAAGCAGTTCAATTTTGGAAAAGTCATTTCAGTTCCTTTTTTCTTTTTTTCTTTTTTTTTTTTTGTAATATGAATGGTTTCAATCTTGCCCATTTTTTACTTGAAAGGGCTGCTTTTTGGGTCACAAAGTCCTGTGATTGAATCTGATCTGTCGCATCGGTTTGAGAGTTCAAAGTTAGTTTTTTTTTTCTTTTTATGCAAAAAAACATGCATAGCTTCAATCATTTGGATATTCCTTTGAATTCAAGACGTCCAGACGTAACCCTGTTTTCTTGAGGCATGGCTGATATGGTTGTGTTATGACAAATGGAGGCGAAACGCCTGAGCAATTTACCATCGGTTTGAAAGCAATATGCCTGGAAATGTGAAACGTTGAGCAAAGTAGAACAAATTAAAAAAGAAAAAAAAAAAAAACATATGAATGTAGTGGGTTGAGAGGAGACAGTCAGAATAGATAAATACTGTATTTCTGAACAGTCCTTCACATATCCCCCGAATGAATGAAATGCATAAAGTATATAAACAGGAGCCGTAAAGTAAAGCAAAGGTCATAAATCCTGCCCTCTCCATGTTCGTTCACTGACCTCATTTGATACCATAAATAGGAGATGTGAGTTATGACTGGCATCTGTTGTGAACGAAAATGCTTAGAATGAGTTGTTCAGCAATAACGGAATCATTCACGTTTTAGCCAGGTGGGACTTCCAAACAGCGACATCACCAGCACAAGATGGCAGTGCCTGTATTTGTGATCTTTTTTTTTGGCTTCATTTTGGACAGCGGATGACTCTGAGGCGCGTTGTCCAGATTATAATTGATTCTAAATGTTGGACAGATAATCATCATGATTAATTTCCCCATAAACACTTACAGCTCTGAACTTGTTGAAATCAAAACTATCCTAAGAGCACATTAGACGCGTTTTCCGTCTGTAAAGCAGCCTCGGTCGATTGTCCTGTTTATGAACTTTCGCCGTGACGGATGTCTGTTTCTGCGCGTCTGTGCGCCACAGCAGTTCATAACATCACCGAGATATTTATCACGCATTCATCTGAATCATCATCACCATCATCATCTCGGGGCAGACAGGCTGATGATGAGCATGCTCGTGGCTGGCTTTCATTTCTCCCGATCTGAAATTGATCACCGAACAAATGCATGCGCCTGTCTGTGCATTTGCGACGTTATTAATGACAGTGATCTCCTGCAGACATCGACGGGACTTGGCTTTTCTTCTGTTGCTTTTATTTCTATCCTTTCTTTTTTCTTTTTTTTTCCTCTTTTTAACAGACAACCGCAAATACAACAAAAACATCCTTCTACCAAGTTCCTTGACTGCAAAAAAAAGGTTGTCCCTGTCTGTGTTTACCAGGGAGAAACTGTCTGCAGTTTGAGTAGATTTTCACGGTGTTCCATCGTATATATTGTGATGCTGTACTTCACGAGACGGAGCCTCTGCCTACGGATGGCAACGCAATTATTTCTTCTCCATTTATTTGAATTTCATTTATTAAAATTAAAAAAAAAAAAAGTGACTTCCCCTTCCTTTTTTCTTGCTTGTGTCAGCAGAGCTCTATCAAGACCGCCTGAAGACACACATATATAGAGAGTTTTTATATAACTCACTCCCCATCTTTTGACCAAAATACTTTTCCATCCACCAGTATCAAGTTATCAGGCATGTGGGACAAGAATGCAGCGCAAAATGGTCCAGCGCATGAAGTCACTGTTCACTGCTGTAATTTCTTTCTTTCTTTCTTTATTTATTTTATTAGCTTCTTAAGCCAATCCCATGTAACTACATTTAAAAGACATGTCAGCCAATGTCTGCCTTCCCTCAACAAACTCACCCCCGGTAACGCAGACGTTTACTACACTGCCGAGGTTTCCACGTACAAGACAGCTAATTAGCGTCAAAGCTGAGACATGAAGGAATGTGACAGCCTCATAACAGCGTGATGCACGGGGATGACAGAGCAGCAAGGAAAGCGAGGAGGGGAGTCAAGTCCACATTTTTTCCGAGGCTGACGCAATGACGTGACCGAGTATCACATGTAACATCGAGTGGAATAAAAGCGGTTCAATTTGCATACGTTATGGTTTCTCAGGGAAGCCAAGAGGCAGAAACGACCTCCTCTGAAAAGAGAAGCGCAGCTGATTGTGTGGCCATGTGCCTGGTAATGATGACAGGAGATCAGAGTTTACCTTCCGTTTCCTTTTTTTTACGGCAGCACCATTAGCGAACATGGGCAGGTAATTGGACGGCTGAAACACTGTTATTACCGACTAGAAGCAGCGGGGAGAGCTGCAGTGCGATCGGGCCGGATGAGATTTGTTATTTTAGAAATGTTTAAGGGCGCTCTGATCAGGCTTACCGGGCTGCATCAGCTGATACTGATCGTATGGTATATGGGTGGATCCTTCTCCGGCTACATTTCCAGGTGTGGCATCGCTGTCACTCGATATCGTACCTCTAAAACACTTCCATACGCAACCCACTTACAAATATTAGAATAGCGATACTTAAAATGTTCACAAAATTAATGAGAACACAGCTGTTTTCCACCATCACCTCAAGCATCTCATTGTGTATAAATCAGTTCAAACCAATAGCCGATAGAAAATTATGCAAAACCTCCAAAGATATAACGACAGTACTGCTAATCCGGTGTCATGCAGTTTTGAAAAAACTGCCTTGATCCCTCACAAATTTGTATCGCAACAAATTATCCAATGTCACCCGTTTTTGTTTCCCCCCTCTCCTTCAGTGTGGTGTAGCTTTTTAGTCGATACAACATTTCTGCCAGGTTGCAGAGTCGCGCCTCAAAGGGATTTTCCCAGAAAACTGCTGCTCCTGAACCGGCTGAGACGCCATTTGTAGTCCTGCCTTTTCCTCACTGACATTGTGAGTCACAGTGTAACACAGCAACACCTGCGAGCTATTGACCCTCCCGCTGAAGCCGTGCTGTCTGCTCTTATATGAAGATGTGGTGGGTGCCAGCAAAGTGCACCATTTTTCTGTGAGAACCAGCACTAAAGTCGTCCTCTGCTAAATTGTAGGACCTCAGCTTCCAGTTAATTCACATTATTTGTAGCGGAAATGCGGTGGAAATATCCGCGCTGTTACCGCGGCGTAGTGGTATAATTGATATTGCCTGCCAGGTGATATTAATTTTCATGTATATGTACTTTTTTTTTAATTGATTTTTCTTTTAATATGAGTATATTATCAACGATCCTGATCACACCCATGATAGTAATATAATATGTGAAAGGCACATTTTTAACTTAAGGAATAGGAATCTTCTGCGCAATAGTTGTTGGATTTACATCATAATGTCCTCCAGCCGGCGTTTATGGGGCAGGTGGGATCTTTTGAATCAGCTGGCTAGAATTGTAGAGAACACTGCTTCCTGGTTGCTTGAAATTCCACAGTCTGCTGGGGTCACCCCAAATACAGCTGTCAAAGGGTTTATTTGAAAGGGTATCAAAGATCGCTGCCCAGAAGCCTGTCAACCTCAGACAGGGCCAGAACATTTGGCATTGGGTAACCACATCACATCTACACCTTGGACATGTTTTTTTTTTTTTTTTCTCTCTCTTTTTTGGACTTTGAGAGCATTTGTTGCACTCGCTATTGGACGTGTGGACTCCGTGAATGACCTTAAATTGCATCAATCTGTGTCTGATACCCATCGATGAGGCATGCAATAATCCAGCCAGTATTCAGGTATATCCAAGCCCAGTCTGCCGCTAAAACCTCTATAGTCTGCTGCTGTCATTTTTTTGTCCAGTAACTTCACTGGCTGAGCTGATCTCTGGTGTGTGTGTGTATGACTTTTCTCTTCTTCTGTTGTTCGCTTGCTGTGTAACCGCGAATATCTCATATCGCAACATTAGACTCGACACAAATAAAACCAAAGGGAGCTGCACCTCAACCGTGAGACCAGTGCCCCCACCTGCATGCCTTCCGCGGCGTCTGAATGGCTCCTCCTGATCAGCTGTCATGGAGACGACCGGCCAAGCAATGACGGCATATATCAGCTTTTCACAATTGGCGGCTGATTAAACAGCGCGATTAGGACGATAAGATCCTGCAAACACGGGGGCTCAGCTCGCTCTGCGGGGCGAGCGGCGACGGCTTCCAAGTCAACTCCTCAGCTTGCCAGTGGCTCTGTTTGTAATCCAGTCCGATAGTGTTGCTGTCAGTGAGGGAATATTTATGCAAAGAGACAAGAGGGAAGGAAGTGGCTGGCCCGAACAAAAGACGCACGCTCGGATGAGAGGGGCTGATCGATAAATCCTGGAGAGAGCTATCAATCAGAGCCCCGGCTTAGTAATTTATGGTTTTATTAGTATTGAGCTGACCGCGGCTGGCGGAGAACTTAAAACATTGAGATGCTGGCCCACGACAGAGAGAAGAGCGGCGGAGGAAAATTTGTGTTGACCTCCCCTTAATATGGAGTGATTGAAGTCCAGTTAGAACATGGCACGCAGGCGCGACGACTCCATCTGATGTCAGAGCAAATAGGAGTGATTCAGGGAGGGAGAGGCGGGCGTGCGGGCGGGCGGGGGTGTGGGATGGGGTCGGAGAGCGGTGCACTCTGGGAAATGCAGTTTGCGACGGCGCTGTGACCAAATTGAGGGAAAGTGGATCGCAGAGCAGCAGAGATGCAATTCCAGTGCTGCCAGGCCCTCATTCCCAGCCAGCCCTCTGAGGACTAACTCATTTAGGAGCAGCAGGGGAAACTCAATAGGACCAATTGAGGGAATAATATATTGAATCTGCGGTGGTTGAGTGGGCTGCTTCATGGGCACAGTGGAGGACTGTGGAGGTGAAGTGTGCGCTCGAGTGTCTGAAAACAAAAGTGCAGTTAAGCAGCACGCAAGCACGCCAACACAAACACACGATCCTTTCACTTCGTAAGCGGTGCGTGCGCGCGCTCGTGAGTCGCGTATGAAACTTCATTAATAAGAAGAGAGGACTGCTATCTCAAAACAGGGGGCAACCACAAAGGCGTAATGGAAGAGGGGGGGGGGGGGTTGTCACATGCTCTGAGTCGGCGACATGACAGGCAACATTTTTTTTTGAATATAAGCACAGTAACATTATTGTTGTGGCTCCATAATGGATGCAGCTGACTGTTTGAGTTGCGCAAACGAAAACCTTAAAGCCCCAGTAAGCAACTATTTTGCCGAAGAAACAACTTCAGAAGTGTTTGGATGACGGCGTCTCTGTCATTAAGTTACACTCTGAACACTTCATCGTGCTGCGAAACTTCAGTCAGATCCTGAAGGAGACGTCGCAGCACTTGTGAACTGGCGTGGATTCGTTACTCAGCCCCACGCGCTACACGGGAGAGGCAAAATGAAAGCGTAGGATCCCGAGGAAGGAAGCGGAAGCGAGATCCTTACCTGCCGCTTGTCAGTCGGTCGGAGTAACCAGCCATTAGCAGCCGCACAGCTCCTCCGGCGCGTCCAGATGTTGACTGTCACGGACGGTAATGAGATCAGTCAGAAGCATGAAGCATGTCTCAATAGAACAAAAAGTCTATATTTTTATCTTGCTCTCTGTTCCATTCCTGTTTAAATATATTTGTGTCCCCGCACACAGTTTTACACTCGCGTGGCTTTTCTCTCTGCGCACACATTAAATAATTAAACGCGGCAGCATCCTGCAACTACAGCTTGTCTCAGCAGGGGCCCCTGTTGCTCCGCTGTACCACTTAACGTGGCGGTAAACACCTTCACCTTAATACCTGGGAAGGAGGAGAGACAGAGTGGTTAAAATGATCAAAGATATGTTATCTTGCTTTATTGTCCTCTGATTCCCGAAAAAAAAGATCAAGAGAAAGTCTGGAGTATTGTTAAATGTTTTATTTTGTAGCATTCAAACATTTGCATTCGCTATCTGATGAGTAGATGCGGTGCGCTTGCAGGCGAGCAGTGAGAGGAACATAACCCCGATTATCCTTTAAGTGTATATTAATTAAGTTTTTTTTTTTTTTTTTTTATTTTCATATAAATTTGAGTGTATAATCATATACTGCATCTTTCTCAAGATCAGATGAACCGTCTGGTCAGCCACTGGGCCGATGAAACCCGATCAAGATATCGATCGGGCTTGTAACTGTCACATGTCCAGCTCTCGTGCTGGTTCTTTTGGTGTGTGTGCGTGCGTGCGTGCGTGCGTGCGTGCGTGCGTGCGTGCGTGCGTGCGTGCGTGTGTGTGTGTGTGTGTTTCGGCGAAATTGAAGTCATGCTAAGCACTGGAGGTGTAACACTGATGAAAGCGGGGTATCTGGTCAGCCGACTGGGGTGGGTCCTTCCAAGGGCCAGAGGCACCGTCTTAGAGGTTGTAATTACAGCATTATGGCGGAGGCGGACTGGATTAGGGCCACAGCAACAGGCTGGGAGCAGGAGAGAAGGTGAGGAAATGGCAGCGGACTAGTCATGATTCGCCTCAGTTGACAGCTTAAGACCAGCCCTGTCAACACTCGGCTTCTCGTCCCTCACTGAGAGCCCAAGGTCAGGGTAATGCTGATGGATCGGATAAACACGTTTGGTGTTGTGTCTGCAGCGCCCGCCACGAAAAAAAAAGAAAAAAAAAACGCGCTCGCACAAACGCATGCGGGTTTTAAAGATATCGCGTTGAACTTGCACGCAGAGAAATGAAAATGTCGCCTCGAACGCCAAAACAGCCGCGTTCAGCGTGTCCAACGGGAGCGGCGTCTGATCTTGTGTGCGCGCGGTGTAAATCATGGCTTTCTCCCATCTCCTTCAGTCAACAGGATAATCCACTCTGAATATGACTAGATTAGGGCAGATTAAATGCATGATGAGGTGTTGAGAACTGATGGAAAGGATGGACTGAAGTCTGAAGCTGAAAGGCTAAAAGGAGCACATCCACTTTCGGATGCTCCTTGATCAACTCGCTGCTGTCTAAGGATCCTATCAGCTGTTGATTGAACCCTGACATACCATAAAATCCCATTTTTGTGTGTAAGCAGTCGAGGCTAATTGATGCTCATATTAAGCATCAAGTTCTTATTCCGCTCATCTGATCAGCCCGTGTTTTTTTTTTTTTGTTCTTTAAAGCAATGTAACTGTTGAATCCCCACGCTGACATTGAGAATTTTACAAGAAAATCTACCCGTTTTTAATGTAATCTACTGCCAGACGGTAAACACCCTCAGCATGATGAAGGAGTTGCAGGCACAGAAGCAGACGCAATTAATACCGGATATGCATAACTTAAATTGCTACCAGTTTTTTCCCATTCTGGTATATTGATTTGAAATCTATAGGGACATCCTGTAGGAGCTAGCGAATAATCTCGGAGACCAGGGATCAGATTTTATCATCTCCAATTGTCACACAGTGCAGAAAATCAAACAATATCATGCTAAAGAGTTCTGGCATTATTTGTCCATCCAATATGTTTTTGCAACAGGCTTGATTTTCTGCCTTTTTTTTTTTCTTCCATCTGTCCTAAGTTGTTTGACAACTCAGAGACACCGTACATGCAAACGCCATCCTCCAAAATGGCATCAAATTCACTGATTTGCATGGTTTTAAAGTGAACGCAGAAACTATCAGGATAAACGGCGGCACGAGACCTCAGACCATCGTGGAATAGCGGGCTGGGAAGCCGCGTTTTTTTTGCAACAATAATGAAGCAAATCAGTGTGACAGGTTGCGTAATGATTTGTATCAGATAATGGAGGTTAAAAACGAAAAAAAATTCAGACGCTTGGACATACATATCTTTTCACGACACAATCCCCTTGACATTCTATGCGTAGTTTTCATTTTGTATTATTCTCAGCTATTAACTCTGGTCCTTTCTCGCTCTCTCTCTCTCTCTCTCTCCACACATTTCGTTACCTCTTTACTTAAACTTTCCATCTCACTTCTTTTCATCTCATGACAAGTCTCCAACAGATGCGAGTGGAGCGGGTAAAATAAATCTTCATTTCGACCATTTGAGCCTTATTGAGTCTGAATCATGCTTTTCATTATAACCCTGCCAGTTGCCATGGCTCTGATTGCAATTGCGCTGACCCAGCCCCCCCTCCGTTTCACACACACACACAGAGACAAGCACACACACGCACACACACCACTGCTTCTATGCCTCTTCTCCCCCTGCTCTTATCAACACGCCGTCCCGATAAAGTTCTGCTCTCTCAAGCTCATTAAACCTCTCATTTATATTAAACAGCCAATAAGTCCCTCCAGCCTGCTACGTGTCTCCCAGGGCACGCTCGCCCCATGAGGGGCACCCACACTATACTGGGCTCCTAGGTCACACCTCCCAATAATCCTTTTTTTTTTTTTTTTTTCCCCATTTGTCTACTGAATACTGGCCACCATCTCCTCTCTGTCCTTTCCCCTCGTCTTCTGCCTGATCTCATGTTTTTCATGCTGTTGCTGTTGTTTCCGCCCTTCTCTCTTGGCTGGGAGCCAGCAGAGTGTTGTGAGACATCA
>CAAKHG010049691.1:7616-19975 GCA_901007715.1 Dactylopterus volitans | reverse complement strand
GAGGTTCACTCAGCAGCCACGATTGGGGTGCTAAACCGGAGACGGTTTAGCATCCCTCAGCATGTCCGGAAGCGTCCGCGAGCAAGACGCCGGTTCCCGAGCCGGTGAACAGGTAACGGCCATGCGCGGCAGCCCTGCGGCCGCCACTGTCGGGGTGCGCGTGTGCGTGTGTGTGTGTGTGCGTGTGCGTGTGTGTGTTTGTGTTTGAGCTTCAGCGAATGTGAGGCACTGGAAGGTACTAAAATTCAGGCCATTTGCGGCAGAGGCGGCGTCGCCTTGCTGTCGACGGTAATGATGGTGAGTCATGACCATCAGCATAAATCACCAAACCACCAAACTTGTAATTTCCTTCCTTCCTTTTTTTTTTTTTGTTTTTTTTTTTTTTACATTTTTTTTTTCATGACTTCGTGACTCACTGTCTGGCTTTTCAATTTGTGTGCTTTTACTAAAAAGGTCATTTCATAACCCACTCGATCGTCTCCGCCTGTTCGCCCGTCAGACGTTCGTCTTCACCTGTCGGGACACACCGTTGGTGGCGGCTGCGCGAAGGGCCGGGGATCTTGGGTGAGACGCCGTGTCTCGTGTGGCAGCAATATTTCATCGAAGATCGGGCCTGCATCCGCGCTTTGGTCGGTTGAGAATGTTAATACCAAAAAAAAAAAAAGTGTCATAATTTGTCGCCGCCTCCATTTGAAAAGCATCTATCATGACGGGATTTTGGCGCCTGAGAGACGATCGCGTTGCTCGAACTCGTAATGAGTCGCAGGGTTCTGGCTTTATCCTGGTTTCCGTGTAGCTGCCGGTTTGCTCTCCGGTTGCGGGCAGTAGCGATCCGTAGCGTTAGCGCTGCACTCAGGAGCATGCAAGTGAAGTGAGGTCTCAGCCCGGGGGCGGGCGGGCGGGGCTGCGTGGCGAAAGCGAGGCTCGCCATTTTCACTCGCCACGTTTGTTGCGTGACGATAAGCCAAAGCAAGGCGGGGTCCCGTGCGAATCCAGGTGCTCAAGGCAAAAGGTTCGACTGAAGGGGAACGTCGCCGAATCCCCGAATGGACCCTCGTGACCTCCCGGGCACCGAGCGGCTGGAGACCCACGGGAAGCATCTCCCGCTGTGGTGATCGCGCGGCTTCCCGCTCACCTCCGTGCGCAGCTGGCTCGGCTCGTGTGGAGTCGGCTAGGATCCGGTGCTCCCGTGTTTGCTGATGAAAGCAGTCGGGTTAAAGGTCACAAGGTGCCGCTTAGGAGACCTCCTCAGAGGAGCATGACGTTGTTGACGTTACGTTGTTTTTCTGCGCACAGCTTTCCCCCCATTTTAAGTGTTCATAGGAAAACTGCAAAAAAAAAAAAAATCTCCATCCATATTTCCAGCTCAGCATTTGACCAACTAAATATGTGCGTATGGAGGACGGCAGGAGCAAATGAAGTGCTGCCACCCGGTGGTTCATTTCACAAGTGCAACTGGAAGAGAAACGTTTGCCAAACGGATCATTGAGAGTATTGACAAAATGCATCATTATCATGATCATTTATGTTAAACCACATTTTTAATTTTTTTTTTTTTTTTTTTTTGGTTAGACCCCCCCCACCCCCCAACACACACATCCAAACCAACAGGCTTAAAAGCAATAGGGTGGTCTGGCCCAGCAATGGTGATGCCGACCTCTCGTGTCAAACTCTTCTCAGCTACACCATGACAGCCTGGCGTGCCGCCGACCTCTTTATCCAATCCCGCTGCTTTGATGGGACAAATCACGCAAGACAATGCAAAATGACGCGCATTTGTCATCTGCAGCATGTGAGCGAAGTGGCAGGCGAGTGTGTGTGTGTGCGAGTTTGTGTGTGTGTGTGTGTGCGGTGTGTTTTGCAGACGCACACACAGCATATGTATGTGCATGTACAATGAACTGAACCGATTGTCTGGTGTTTTTAATCTTGAGGCTGCATGTTGAGAGTTTTCGATTCCTCTTCCAAACTTTCTCCGAGTCATCGTAGCCCCCGTGTACGGTAACGGTTGCTTCTTTTTTCCCCCCTTTGTTTGTTTTTTTGTTTTTTTTTTTAGGTTTTTGAGAATGTACAGATTTTTAGTCAAAGAACTGTACTATATATCACTCGCGTTGATTATGTACATGTATAATTTATCAGTCCTCGGGAGTATGTGTATTTATTTGACCATAAAACGTGTTCACTTTTGGAAACAATTTCATTTTTGTCTGCCGACGAAGGAAAAGTTGAGGCTTCCAGTTTGTTTGAAAATGGCAAAACCGTCACAGCTTTTCATTCACCATTTATCCCGTAAATGTCTTGTTTTTGATATACATGCATTCAAATTTTTTATTTACCTAATTTACTTAATGAAAAATTTGAGAATTTGTATTGTACCACAGTTTTCCATAAGTGCATAAAAATGACACCTGTGCATTTCCTATGGAAATATGATAAGGATCTTTTACCCTTTATTATTATTTGATCTACACACTATTTACTGTGGACCCCATGCCAACTATGACTGCGACACCATCCTCAAAAGACAAGTTTTACATTAAATTTCTTGTTATTTTTTTTCCTCAAATTTCTCTCAAATTTATTACGACATGCTTTACAAGTAAGGGATAGTAAACATCTATGTTTAGTGGTTATAAGGCATGAAATGGAGGAAAACATGGTCAAACCAGCCTCCACATTGATTAGTGCAATGCATATATGCAATATACATAGATACTGTATATGAGGCCTATATATAATATATATAGTACAAGGCATTCTGTCTTTTGATCACTCAGTCAGTTATGAGTGAATGTATCAAGTGCATAAAAAGAATTTTGCATTAATGACTTCACAAAAAATGATTCAAGAAGGTATTTACTAATAATGAATATTAAAATGTTCTAAAAATTGAAACATCTGCAATGAATCCGATATTTTCACATTCCCTCTGAATTCAGATTAGAATCTAAAATAAATTTCCTGTTTCTATCTGACCACTTCAAATCAAATGATAGGTGACCACCTCAGGGTCCCGCTCGGGCAATATCAGGGCATTATGGAGGTGATTTTCAAAATTAAAGCCCCCTTAAATTTCATATTTGACTTATAAGCTATGTTCCCTTTATTTCATATGAGTATTAAAAGGAAACATCCTGTTCTTCCAACAACCAGTTTCACCTCAGAATGATCAGAGCATTGTTGATTGTAAATTTCAAAATTAAAGCCCCTTAAATGTCATACTTGCCCTGTAAGCCACGTTTCCTTCGATGTCTCGTCTGAAATCAAAGGAAACTTCCTGTTTCCACTGACCACTTTCAAGTCACAATAACATTAGACCGCCTCCGAGTGTTGTTATGCTGAATTTCAAAATTAAAGCCTTTGCACGTCTCATTTTGTGGCAGTGTTCCTTCTCATTTCAGACTGATGCTAAATGGCAACTCGTGTCTCAGCTGTCCCAATTTCTCATTAGCATGGTCACAAACTTGGGGGTCCGGCATAATCACGACAACATATTGCCGTTTGATTTTGAAAATCAACATCAGAGTGTCCTGATATCGTTGGGGCTGAAGTGGTCTGCCGCCATGGTGATGGGCGAGCGGTCAGTGGAAACGCGACGCCTCCTTTTAAATCTGAGATGAAATCAAAGGGAGTACGTATAGCCAGCGCATCTGTCAAAAATGTTTTAATAGGCCTTAATTTTTGAAATTCGGCATCGGAACGCCCCGAGCGAAAGTAATCTACAATCAGTGGAGACGGGAAGTTTCATCAGGATCCGGATCTGAATCCAGCTGAAATGTAAACACGTTGCATAATTCATCAAGTTGACAAGTCGGCTCGGTCGATAAACGAGGGCTGTGCTCACTCATGTTGCCATGGTTGCCGGTTGCTGCAGGTAAATTCACACTGATTGAGCCTAAGCTGAGCTACGGCTGCATTTAACGTGCGATTGCCGGCCAGCCAGGGGGAGATTGTTCGTTGACTTTGGTTGAATTATGGAAATATGAGGGTGTCCGTTGCGAAACAGCCACCTTCCCGCTCTCCGGGCCAACATTGTTGTTGTCGTGCGCGAGTAGATAAGAGAGGTAGGCCAGTATTTGCAAAATTGATAACGTGCAGGAACTTTGTTATCTTGAGCAACAATTATGACGGTAGGATTTGTCATGAACCATTTACGCTCAAATGGGTCATTTCTTAACCCACTTATGGAAGAATGCACGTTCCCATTCATGTTCCATCCAAAGTTCGAGCGTGTACATGTTGTGTCGGCGTTTAATTACTTTGGCCGCGCGCCGGGGTGGCAACATGTCTAAGCATCGATATGTTTCTGTCATGAAAACATTTCCAACTATCATGCTTGTGTTCCTGAGAAACACTTCATCAGATAAAAGGATCAGTGCCAAACCCTTTTTTTTTTGTTTTTTTTGTTTTTTTGTGTAACGCTCGTGTTCCGAAAGTGCTTTGCAATAAACACTTGAAAAAGCTAATAAATGATACAGCAATGTATGAATAATCAGAGAAAAATCACATGAAAGAAAATTTATAATGAAACATCAAATAAACCTGAGTCTTTAACCATTCCGCCTGTGGTCTGTCAGAAAAATTCAAAGGGACTTTGACATTTCTGGAATGTATTTAAATAGAAATAAGCATTCTCATTGGTGCGCTTATTAAAATTTGAATGTGGGCCAGGAGATTTAAGCCTGGGCTCCAAACAAGTGGGATATGTTTTCCAGACTAATTTTAAAGGCATTTTAAAGGGGGCCTGATCTCCTCAGGCAGGTGAGGGTAAATACATGGGTTTGGCCACACGGTGGCTCTGTTTCACCAAAAAAGACGGGGCGGCCTCGCTGGAGCGGCCCGAGGACTCGCAGGCTGACGCATCGCCGGCCTGCATCAGCTCCTCAATCGACGGGACAAACAGTGGGTTCAAGTATCGCCCGAGCGACGGCGAGCCAGAGCTGCATCCTATACTCTGTCAATACAAAGTGTACTTGATATCAAAGCCACGCACTCGTACAAGCACAGCGGGGGGGTGAGAGGGGTGCAATTAATTAACAATGCTCCAGTGACAGATTTATAGATTTGTATATACTGGATGGAGGCCTTAAGCGAAAGCAAAAAAAAAAAAAAAAAAAAAAAATGTTCTAACTTGTCAGCTCGTTAGCTCTTGTGTCGCCACACCTCGTGTCAGGTAATCACAATCTGGGTCATGTGCGTGTCCCGGCAAATCCCCGCATGGGCTGCGAGCTGACAGCTGCCCCGGAGCCCTGCAGCCGGAGCGCTGACGACCTACCTGGATGAGGGTGTGTCCACTCCAGGGCCTCAGCGCGGAACCCGCTCCCGGCCCTGCCCGGCGTGCGGGTTTTATAACGCCTCCTCGCCGGTCGCCGGCGCTCCAAATATGGTGATTCACAACCTGTAATCTGTGCGGGACCAATTTGTCCTCGCTGATACTGATTTTTTTTTTTTTTTTTTTTTTTAAAGCATGCACGCTTACAATCAAATGTGAGCTTAAATTTCAGCGAGCTTGTTTTTGTGTGTGCGTGTGTGTGTGTGTGACTTCATTGCCCCGCGTGTCAGGTTTCCAGCTCGCTCAACAGGAAGTGTCGGTAGATAGACGTCCAGGGATTAATTCCCTCGGCGGCTTTGTTCGCAGGGGTGACAATGGCGCGCCTCTGGGCGGCTGAATGTCAGGTTGGCGTTGGAGAGTGGCGGAGCGAGCGCGGGACGGCGTCATGGTGCGTTTCGCCGAGCGTCAGCGCGGGCGTGGAGGGGTGCCGAGGCTCGGAGGGGAGGGCAGGACCTTAGCATTTGCATTTCCACTGAATCGGGGCCGGCCCGAAGAAAGAGCCCTCCATTCAGGGGGAAACTTGCTTGACGTGTGAATGAGCGAATGCGCATTCATGCCTTCACGGCTTTGGACGCGGCGCCGGGCCCCGTTGCTCAGATCCTACTGGAAAAATTGGGCTCCCAGTCACTTTTTCCCCTCTGCGAGGCTGCTTGGCAGTCGGGGCCTCTCCGGGCTGGATGAGCGCTGGGTGAGGAGCAGCTCGGAGAGCGTGCGCGCTTCTCCGCTTGACCTGCCTGGATGTCCTCACCCTCCAGCGCTCCTGTTTCCGACAAACGGATCTTTTGAAAATCGCCGCCCGAGCCGGGCGGCCGGTCAGTGACACCTCCGACCGATCCATGATGTTGCAATAGGAGGAACACGCCACCGCAGGAGAATTGATTTTCTTTCACCCACTTTGCTCGCTTGAGGTGAATTTATCTCGCCGAACTGAGCGGCGTCAGGCCTGCGAGATGCGAGATGCGTGCTCGTGCGTCGCCCGTCCGCCCGGCGCTGTGCTCCCGGTCGCCGCTCCTCCGCTTGCAGCGCGGCGGGCGCCCGACGCCGGCTCGAGCCGAGGACGGAAAGTTTCTGACTTCACCGAAAATATCATTTTAAGCTGTGTACTTTGCGCATGATCACAACTAAAATAATTCGGAGCGAGCCCCACAACAGCGCCAGGCTTTGAGGGCGATCTGACACGGCGGCCAAACTGTGAAATTATAACTCTGCGGTCCAATCGATGGCACAAAAGCATTTTTTCCCCTCGCATAATCATGGGATGAAAGGGGAAGCCATAAAAACGGTGGACACGTTGTTTGAGCATCACAATCTCCAGGATATGACTCTCCATCTTTTTTTTTAAAATCAGAATTAGTTCATTTGGTCCGTTGAATGTTTGGAAAGCCTGGAGGCGCCACATGATTAAATAATTTTGTCTGATTCACGTTAGCTGAGGGCGAAGCTGGCGAGAGTCTGGCCCAAAACTGCACGCGCTCAGCAGCGCCGGGACCCGTTAGGTAGTCATCTGGTGACCCGGTGAAAATCTTAATCTCTTTGGCAAGACACTCTGCAAACTCAAGCGAGCAGGCCGAGTCCGAATCCCTTTGAAGAACCAACGCTGCTGTTCAGATGGGAATTGGGGGTGTTGAGGCCCACCGAGGCGTCCAATGGACACGCAGCTATTCCGCGTTAAAATGTCTAAAACAAAAAAAAGGACCTGACCCGTGTCGTGTTTATATTGTCCCCAGTGTTTTGAGAATGTTTCAAGCTAAAGAGAGTTTTGTATTTATCAGCATTGGCGCACGTCGTTGGGCTTCTGCCAGCTCCTCTTCGACGTCCACCAAAGTTGATGCAGTGTGCCTCACTCACGAAGAAGCTCAGAGTCGCCGCCGAGGCGAACGCGTACAGTAATTTTTGCAGCAACGCTCGAATGGAATCATGGTTCTGGTATGACTCTTGACCATGGATAACAGCGCTGGGAGACCCCGTGATTGAATTCACCACATAACCAAAGCCGCAGTAGCTGAATGTGAAGTGGACTCATCTACTTACGTTGGCGAGCGTCCCCCTCCGAGGCCCGCTTCGACCCGACGTGAACAAAAACGTGCGCCACGCCGCTCGACCGACCTCGACCGACCTCGCCCGTCGACGGTCGAGGGCAAACACTCCCGCGGCCCGGCGCGGCGTGGAGAGCGCTGCCGGTCAGATGCTGCATGCAGAGCTACCAATAAGTTCTTTCGTCATGGCTCCGTGGCTGATTTTGGGTGAACTGCCACTCAGCCCGCGCGCAGAAAAGCGGGCGCGGCCTCGTCTCAGAAAGCGTCCGTCGGCTCGGCTGGGAGCTGACCGCCGCCGGGCAGAACCGATTTCGGGATCTCGCGCAAACACGGCCCCCCCCGCCCACCCCCACAATCCCAGGTGAATTCCCCGAGGTCACTCGGAACGCGCGGGCTGCTCGCTATCCATTTCCTGTCTCAGGGCGTCGTGAAATGAGAAACTCTGGGTCCTGGAGACGGGCTTAGGGGAGCTATGGGATGACAAAATGAAATCACTTGGATGAAAAGCCCTCCACTTTTTTTTTTTTTGTTTGTTTTTTTGTTGTTTTTTTGTTTTGTTTTTTTAATGAGGAGGGGGGGAGTATAGGTATAGGTGGACGGGGGCGGCCCTGCATCTCGACCCGCCAGCCAGTTAAGTTACACTCCATATCTGGCAGCACGTCTTCTATGGAAAATAGAAAAAAAGAAAAAAAGGGGGAAAAAAAAAAAAAGGTCAGGCAGCGCATGTGATGTTGACAGTTTGAACCTGTAACCAGCTGAAGCGCTCCAGCAACCTGCCGCATTATTAACGGTCACGGCTTATCTCCCGCCGGGCTTTGCATAACGAGAAAGAGCGGCGCCTTTTCCCACGCTGCTTTGCATGCGCTTCATTTCAGGGGCTAATTGTCTGAAAAACGCAAGTCCAGGGACGGCGGAGACGCGGCGTTAGCCTCCGCCGCCGCGTAAGCCTCCGACGCCGCGTAAGCCCCGCTCCGGTTTATCCGCTGAAGATAAAGCCTTAATACCGGGCCCTCGATTAAGGTATGACGGAGCGTCCTGTGAAACGGTTCAGAGGAGTTAGGCGGGATAGCCGCGGCTCCGCAACACAAACAGCTTCAGCGCCGCCGAGCCTTTTGTTGAACTTGTTGCGGGGCTATTTGATTTGCGCAATATGTTCAGAGCTCTGGCGAAAATGCTTTCATAAGCATGCGGCATCCGAGCACAATGGATCCAGGCCCGAGGTCAGCGGAGATCCTGCCAAGAAGAAATGTTCCGCTGCCCTGCCCATCTCTGGGCGCGCTGTTTTTTCCATATTTAAACTCGCATTGTTTGCTCTGCAAATGATCAGTTCATAATATCCTGCACTGCAGTACATCAGATAATGGACTTTTATTCCTTATTCCAGGCCTCCGCTGCACGATTATCCTTCCTGTCCCCGTGTCTTTTGTTGTCTCTCCGTCTGAGACGTCCAGGACTATTAGCAGCGGCCCAGCTCTCCAGGTACTTGGCAGAGCGTGAATTATGCTAATAGCTGCTGGCAGGAGAGAAAATAGGAGCAGTTATTAAAATTAATGCGCCGCCGCTGCCGGTGCCTCCACCGCCGCCGCTGCCGCTTCTCCCGCGGTCCGAGGCAGGAGGAAGGAGGAGGTGGGGGGGCGAGCTGGTTTCACTTTTTTTGGTGGCCATTCAGCATCCATCCGTCGGCGGGCTCCAGTGCGTCTTTATTCAGCGTGCGCACAGGCGTCATCCCTGCTCAATCTCAAAATTTAGGTCCCTTTTCCATTTGGCCTTTTCAGATGCAGGTTTTCTTGGGCACCGATCAGAGCGTCTTATTTGTCCAAGGCCGCCCGCTGCCAGCTTCCCTCCAGTCCGGCGGGGCCCGCGGGCCTCCAGCCTGCCTTGTGTCTCAACACGGTCCGCTAAGCTTCACACAGACGCCACACTGTACTGCCGTCGAGGCCCGTCCGCGCTCCCCCGGCTTTGAAGTGGGAATCCTTGCACTTAGCGCATGCTAACGTCATCATGGCTCGGTTTTGATGGGATCCAAATGGCGAGGTTGTTATGCTGGATCTCAACCGCACATATATATATATTTTTTTTTACCCCCCCTCCTCCACCTCCCTGCTTCTTGCTGCTCAGTAAACACAATCATAGATGCTCATTCTGCCACCAGAGCTGCAGCGACTGGCATTAATTGCGTATGTGAAGTTAGTTTGTTGCATTTGACTAACAGGTTCGACGGGGCGAGGGGAAATCTTTACCGCACGACTATGATTTGTAACACAGTTGGAAGGTGCTCGAAAACAACTGCTCCTATGTTGAGTTCTGTCACTGCTTTTTCGAATTATTAACCCCTTGAAATCAGTTTTTCTAGGTAAAGGGGCGTCATATCCCTTTAACCGCTTTAAATTTGCCACAATCCAGCATACTTTCCTCTTTTTATATATTTCACAAAGTTGTCACACAACTTCCTCTGTCGAAACTCAAAGTTGCGGTTTTCCTGCCACGTGTAATTTTATTCACAATAATTGTATGATACTTTGCAACGCAGTAAATCAGTCAAAACTATATTGATATTATGACATGACAACACTTTTCGGCGCACTTGCTATTATAATTGTTGTCTCCAGCGATGCTCGGCAACCCAACAACTGAATTCAACACATAGTGGCTGTAGTGGACTCATTAAATGGTTAGCTATTAAGTAAATGTTTAGCGTTCCTGTGCAATTTTCATTACAAGTGCTGTTGCTACTATCATCACTGTCACTAGCATCATTAGTAACGTTACTGTTACGACTGTCATTGCTATCAGTAATATTCCCACTGTTGTTACGATCGTTACTATTGTTACCGTTGCTAATATCTTTACTCATGCTGTTGTTGTCACCATTGTCATCATTGCCACATTGTCACAGTTGCCTATATTGTTACTCTTGCTACCGTCGTTACTATCATTACTTTGGTTACTATCATTACTACTGTTGCCGTTGCCGATATTGTTCCTCTTACTGCGGTTGTTACCACCATTACTATCGTTACTATTGTTACGTTGCTGTATATTGTTAGCATTGCCACGGTCGTTAGTCCAGTTGCTATTGCTACTGCTGTTACTATCAATACTATTGCTACGATTGTCACTATCGTTGTTATTGCTATCGTCATTACTAAAGTTATTATTTCTACTGCCTTAACTATCTTAGTATAGTTACTGTTAGTACTATTAACAATATTGCGATCAGTAATATTACGACCGTCATCACTATAATTAATGCTATGGCCGTTACTACCGTCACTACTGCTACTGTTGTCATTAGCTTTACTATGTTTGTTACTCTTACTAATGCGGTTCCTATCAATATAACTGCAACTATAATCACATCATTATGGCTAAAGTTGTTACCATAGTTACTACTGGTACTATTGTTACTATCATTACTATTGTAGCCATTGCTAATAGTGTTGCTCTTGCTATCAGCAATAGCATCAGGAGTAGTGAACTGCCATTACTATTGATTCTATTTCTACTGTTGTCGCTATCGTCATTATAACGGTCTCTATCATTGTCACCGTTGTGATGCCGTATCGTAACTATTGTCACAAGTGTCACCTCTGATACTGCTGTGATGATCGTGACTACGCATCGTGATGAAACTTCCGTACATCGCCGCATCCTTGAGCAGGGTTTCTGCATGAGTCGCGTCAGATGTGGCTGACATCTCCCATGATTCCACACTATTTCAGTCTGTCCTCGTATCAGTTGTTTTGATTGTTTGTTTGTTTTTTGTTGTTGTTTTGATTGAGAAATGGCTACCGGCAGGACTCCACTGATTAATTCTTTTTTCGTTTTAATTTCAGAGCAAGAAGACGCGTGCTGTGTCACGTCATATAACATACACACAGAATGTAAATGCTGTAACTGCACGACTTGAGCTTGAACAACAGCCCTGCGTATGTTTACAGTGTACTCTTATTTTTCACGCGTGTTAATTCTTGCGCAATGTCAACAGTTGAACGCCGGGGAGCTCCTCGTCCCATCGTTTACGTCTGGCTGCCATCAGTTAAGTTGACGAGATTATTGCACCTTTGCACCCAGTTAGCTGTCAGATTGATAATGACTCAATTCCATGACATAATTTGTAGTCATAAAATAAACAAAGGAGGCGGTATTAGTTGCTGGTGCCAGTCAGCCATGGATAACAAATCGTTTGAAGTTACTCAAACTATGAGGGCAGAATGCAAAACAGAATGCAAATGATGTACCTGGAACCTCTAAGTTGTGCTATAGCTTTGCTCTTTTTTTTCTTTCTTTTTTTTTTTTTTTTTAGGGTTCCGCGAGAAGCTAATTATTGTAGTAATCATTTGAGGCATCATCATTATCAGCTGGAGCAGACACGACGGGTCCCTCTGCGTCATTGTTCCCTTCCAAAACCCCCCAAAGCTCCCGACGCACAAAGCTTTCCGCCACCTAACCAACAAAGGAGGGAAGAGAACACGTTGAAAATCACTCTGGCACTCTTTCAACACACCCCCCCACCCTCACCCCACCCATCCATCCTCTCATCCACGGCCTGCACCCCTTCACCACCCCACCCTTCCGCCGCCGCCCCCCCCCTCCCGTGTAGCCTCTGCACTCTGTCCACATTCTTTCCTCTCTATCAAATGTTCACTCCTTTTGTCTCATCCACTCTTTCTTGTTCCATCGCACTCTATCTTTCGCCGTGACACGCTCCACCCTCGTCCGCTCCCCCTGGCCACCATTATCTAAGCCACCTATCTCCTCATCTTTCCCTCAATTCCCCCCTCGCTCACAGTCAGGGGAAAAAAAAACCAAAAAAAAAAAACCTACAGGCACACACATGTACAGATAAACCCACACCCCAACGCACACACACACACACACACACACACACGCAAGCACACGCAAGCACACGCAGTGACGCTGTGCGTGCAAATACTCTCACCCCTCCCCAAAACCTTCTTCCATGCACAGACGCCCCCAAGCCCCCCACT
>CAAKHG010049690.1:10909-22755 GCA_901007715.1 Dactylopterus volitans | reverse complement strand
GCGCTCCGGCGATCGCCGTCCTGCCGGAGAGCCCCCCCCCCCCCCCCCCCCCCCCCCCCCCCCCCCCCCCCCCCCCCCCCCCAAAACAAAAAAAAAAAAAAAAAAAAAAAAAAAAAAAAAAGCTGCTCCCATGCCAGATTTATGAAATCTCCTCCCTTGTTTCTATTTGATTTTTTTTTTTTTCATACTGAGACGCGGAGGTGCATAAATTGTCGGGTTAAGAAGCTCGCTGACAACCACATACAAACACCGCATTCCAGTATAAACAGAGCGGGGAAGCGCGCGGGCCGACTGAAGGTCCGGGGACAAACTTTTGAAAGCGGCGGCCGGCGTTAGCGATCCCTCCGCGCTCACTCGCCGGGGTTTTTCACAAGGTGTGTAATCACTTTCACGCTCCTGCCATTCAAATAGGAGTCGCTGACACGCTCGCACGCGCACACACACACACACGCGCGCATACACTGCACACCCACACACCATTTCTAGGTGATTATCTTTGGATTATTGCAGCAGTCTAGACAGAGAGAGGGCAGGAATTCTTGGAGGGGCAGATTCAGGTGTCGACAACAACTCTGGTGCTTTTTTAATTGCCCAATTACTCAGTGTCATTTGAGCATAGCACACACTGTATCCACCAGCACGAGCGGTGACGTAATGGGGCTGTTTATTGTTTTTTTTTGTTTTTTTTCCCCCCAAAGCGAGGAGAAATAAATAAATGTCGAGGTAACTGTCACACGTGTTAGCGATGTGATGAAAATGTACTCGTGTGAATCCGTGAATTATTAATCTAAATAAACCCCTCAGTGCTCTTAAGCGAATTTCGGGCCATTTCGGCGTCATAAATGAGTAACGGACTTGGCCTGCGCAGGAACCGTGAAACGCAGTTGCCGTGCTGGTGCCTCGTCCTCGAATGCAACTGTAGTTGTTGCGGGCCGATGACATAACTCGTGAGTCATTTTTTTTTTTTGGGGGGGGGGGGGGTTGGGGTGGCGGCCGCATCTTTTCAATTAAAGTGTCACAGCTGCCAAAATTGTTTTCTGCTTGTCTTAATCTGAAGTATTTGAGCTGCATGCTTGTAAATCACACACACACTTCCAGGTGCACCTTTAGATGAGGGTCGGGGGGCCCCGAGGGTGATTCCAAGCGCCTCGCATTGACAGGGGTCCTCAAAACATGCGGTGTCCCAGGAGCCCCGGGGGTCTGGCAGCGTCTTCCAGGGGTTCATTTTGGTCGAAATGCTTGTGAAAGGCTTCTTCATGCAGCGATATCGCCGATATTGACATACTTGTGAAATCTAGAAATACGGTTCTCCTGGTCATTTTGAAACAATAAATCTCTCCCACATTTATCCCCCCACCCTGTTTTCAGAAGACGTAAGGTAAAAGTTGCTAAGGGACTAGCCAAAAAAAAAAAAAAAAAACAAAAACAAGATAATTTACTACATACTTTACAAGAGGTTAAAATTAAAATTGCTTCAATGTGATGTGTTCTCAGTCAAAAGACCTCCAGATATGAGTCCTAAAGGAGCAATGAGGATTATTTATAGTCAACAATCCTCATAAGCTAACGTCAACCAACACACCTAATATAGCATCAACCGAAAAAAGGCACCATTTTCTCCAACAACTTATCCAACCACCTAATCGATTCATAAGGACGGTGATAAAGTTATGCAGGTCTGGCTTAAGGTTTCGTTTTCTATGCAAGCTTCAGCTTCCTCAGCGCTGGCAGCTGCTAATGTTAGCCGCAGCCGCTTGCTCGCACTCATGTCATGCGAATGCGATGCGCTCTTCGGCTTATGGTTATGTTTTGGGTTTTGTCGAATGTGTGGCCGCGGCGAGGTCTGGATTTCATGTTTCCAAATATTGCAGAGGCGTCATGTTTTGTGAGTTGTGACTTGACTAAACTGACTCTTTTCTTGAAGGAACACCTGCCTTCTAAATACGCTCAGGCAATGACTTTTTGACGCTCCAACGAACTCCATCAAACCGGGACGTGTTTTAATTATGATAGCGGGACGGAAGAAAGTGGCAACATGATGGCTCGGCTGTCGCTTTCTTTTTTTTTCTTTTTTTTTGTTAAAGTTGCCTGGCCAAAAGGGCATTTGCAATTTAAAACCTGCCATTTCCACGCGGTGTCGTCTGGAAGCATTGTGGCTTTTTTTTTTCTTCTCTCCTTCCTGGGCTCCTCTGTTAAATTCATGCAAATTGGAGCCCTTTGAAAACAGACAGTGCTTCACCTCGGAGGTTCAACGGCTGTTACAGGATGTGGTTACGTCTTCCACTGACCGGCTCTGGCTAAAAAAAAAAAAAAAAAAAATAACCCCAAAAAAAAACTGAAAAGAAGTGAAACTTAGATTTATGGATCTTAACCACGTAAACAGGGCAGAAGGAAATCTCACGTTATTACATGCAGAGGAAGACATGCGCTCGCAGCCAGAGAGCTTTTCTCTCATGCAAGGTGTTATTCCTACAACTTCATAATTAGGAGCAGATTACATACCAACAAATGTGGGAGGCAGGCAGCGCGGCCACAGCGCAGCACTTTGCGGCCGCTTACAACTGCAGTCTCCAGCCTCCTTTTTACGGAGCAGCTGCTCCAAAAAAAAAAAAGAAAAAGAAAGCGACGGCGGGAGAGTACATTTCGAAGAACAATCAGAGAATAATATTAAATCGAGAGGACCATTGTATTTCATTCGGATTTATGAGGGGGGGAAAAAAAAACCCTCTCTGCTGTCTGAGTTATTATGCAATGACATATGCCTTGGAAACTATCTCGCTCCTCAAGGAAACCACAGGCCATGCCATGCAACTTTCCTGTGGTAGGTTTTTTAGCACACAGAGATATATTTAGCCCCTTGTTGTGAAAATAAAACACAACGTGCACTCGGAGCAAAGTTCCACTCGGATCGCCCCCGACTCGGCGTCCTGCTCCCTCCTGTTGATTTTATCGGAACATATTTTTTTGAATTTTTTTTTTTCTTTTTCGGCGTGAAGTACGGTACAAACGTTCCATTCAGGAAGAAGAAGGCAAAGCGTAAACACAAAAGTGAGCGCCATGGAATGATTCAGAGGCTATTTTCAGCCCATGAATGGGGCAGATGAGAAGTGAGCAACACGGGGAGGAATGCGATTGGCTTCTCCGGATGAATGAAAGACTGGAACAAGATTCTGTCGGTAGAAACAAACTGTTACTGCATTTTCATGTAAATACGCGGCTCTGGAAACAAACCGTTGAGAACCACTACCTCATCTGACCTCCCCGACAGGAGACACATTAAAACCTTGTGTTCATATTTCCCTCAATGGAAAGATTCAAAGTAATTTATTTTTTTTTTTTTATATATAACAGACCCGGCAGATTTATATTATGCTGCCCCCCTTTTTTTTTTCACTCACCATTGCACAACATCAGACACACTTGGATGGCCCCCCTTTAGACAACTGACGCCAATTTCACTGGAATCGGTTTATTTTAAAGTATCAACTGTGATTTCCCTAATCGTTTGGAAAAAAAAAAAAAAATTCTTCTCCTTATGCAACAAATTACTTACCGAGAACCGATCAGGATTTCTTCCACGGTCCCGTTCGTATCCAAGCAAGTTGGTTTAAAAAAAAAAAAAAAAAAAAAAATCCTGCTCCATCTGATTTGATTAAGTTTCTTATGAGGGATTTTACTTTGTTATCTTTTGGGTTTTTAAAACAATGTTATGCATTTTTATCCTAAAATGACTTGCGTTCTCAGCAAATCTGTGTTCATTTGCTCATCAGAACTTTACCCACCCACCCCCCCTTCTTTTTTTTTTTGGAAAATCTGTGTGGAGAGAACGGCTGTAACTTCATTTTGTTGTTGTTTGATTAGTTGTGGTTTGCGTGCTATTTTTTTTTTTTTTGTTTTGTTTTGTTTTTTTCTTGCGATGTGTTTGCGTCCGGCGCTGCTCTGTATTTTTTCCATTCCGGCTGTTTGTTTGGATCCCCACGAAAAAACAAGACGATGCATCTCAAGGAGGGGGTTCACCCGAAAGATAATAAACTTACATGACGACTTGCGTTCAAAAAGGGATCCTGAAGGGAAACCAGACCTCAGCGGCATTCTGAATTTGCATAGAAGACGCATAACACATGCGGCTAGTTTTCCGTTTTGTTTGCCTCCCAGCTGAAAACTGGACAAGTTTGATACAGGCTCAGTTTTAAGGACAAGTTAGGAGAAGAATAGTGGAGCAGCGGGGCGACGCGGCAGCTCAGTGGCAACCGTTGTCGCCTTGTTCGAGGGTGAGTTTTTATGAGGCCGCTCCCAGCCCAGATCGCCCGCTAGGTTTGCTGCGTCGGGCCTCAAGGGCGACGCATTCAGAGACTGGAGAACGATCTCGTCTTCAGCCGCGATCTTTATCCAAACAGGCGTCCGTGCTCGATAAGAACTGAAGCGGTCGACATGTTTTTTTGGGGGAAGCAGCTCTGATCGCGATGCCGGTAGGAGAGACGGCCGCCGCCAAACGGTGGTCAAACACCTGTCTCTCTGCTGACGGGGATGGGCTTTCTGGCCCAGCTGGCGCACGTCTTCTCGCTTCTTGTAGACAGCAAAAGTTGTGGAACGCTGGTGAGGACGGGTTCTTGTTGCCGTGAGATTAAAAGCCTGCTGCTTTCTCATGGAGACGCGAGACGCCGGGGGCGGGTGAGAAAGGGTCGCCGTTTAATGAACTGGGAGCGTCGCTATTTGACATTGAGGAATGAGGGTGCGGCGGGATCCCCGCATTTACCTTCTTTCTGGTTCCGTTCCACCTTGGGTGAGCTGCAGACGCCCGTTTGCCTCGATTAAGGAGGGCAGATATCAGCCGGCATCTTCCAGACTTCCATCCTCCCTGATTCACTGCCTGCAGGACCTGCTTGCTCTGAGACGTAGGAGCTGCTTTTTGGAGGTCCACAGCAGACTGACATCGACAGTTGGACTCGATGCCAAACTCCACACCGAAGGGTGTCCGTGTGAAGCCTGCAAGGGTTTAGGGATATACGTGTTTATCGCATGTGCGACATCACGGATTGGGGAATCAACACAACGATGGCACTCTTTTTTTTATGTTTTTGGAAAGCATTTGAAAGGTTTTATGGCGGTTTCGAAGTAAGTTGGTACGGTTCCGCTAAAAAAAATAGACAATCTTAAAAGAAAAAAAAAGTAATCAACGAAAGGTTGAAAATTAAATAGAGGAAATGGTTAATTCACACTTAATGAAGATAATCAGAACATGAACTGCAGAAACAGTTGTGGTCATTTTTTGCGGCCGCCCACGAGCGGAACCACAACTTTGATTTAGCAGACAGACCTCATAGATTCTATAACATAGAAGAACTGGAAGGAAGGCGACTGAAAGGCTGTCTCTCCGGCTTCTGCTACGTTGACTCACAAAAAACAGCATCATGAGGCGTCGAGAAGAAAAATTGAGACAATTGAGATCGTAAAAACATCGAGAAAAATTTAATAAATCAAGTGAGACGCAGGCTCGGTTTTTTTCAGCAAGTTTTATACAATCGGTCCATTAGGCACCTGTGGTTCAATGAAAGGTCTATGCTTCAGAACTCATGGACACACACTGGCTTCACTTTCCAGACCCATGAGGGTTTGTCCGGTCCTCTCATTCATTCTGGTTGGCACCGATATTTTTTACGAAACAATGGCATGAAACAATGCTCAACCTGGTCACATTTATTAACCGCACTCCACGGAGATTTCGCCGGCAGAGAGCCGAGCCTCGTGCCAAGAACCTATCAGCCGGATCCTAATGTAGATGTCCAAACAAGTCCTGGACGAGTGTTTTCAAAAACATGTGGTTGCGCAGATGGCAGGAACACCGGTAAAAGTATTTATTATGAAAATTATGGACACACATGACTCGGAAAACATGTTCTGCGGCCCACGCGTGATCGACCAGAGTCCTGAAAACAAAAAGAGGATTTGCCGTGAACCCGAAAGCCGTCAAACTGCGCTGCCGCGTTTCGGGGATCCGGTGAACTGTTTCCCCCGACTTCAGCCTTCCAAGAAAATCGATTAACTTGTGACCGTTATAACCGAGCCATCGGGGGCCCCGCCAGATCCTTTAATGGTTTCAACCTTTGCTCCCCCGCTTTGTTTTGAACTTGTAGCAGCGAGATGTCAAATACGCGTCACTGCCACATCAGTCTTGATTTAATAAAACGACTTCCACGGGTGATCCAGCGGCTGAAGAATCTTTGAGGAATAATATCAGAAGCGCACACACGTACAAGATTGCACACACGTGTACAGTATGTGTTCCAGTGGGTCAATACAACTATCGTCATTCGATAATGGAGGTTCCAGCCACAAGTAAGGGCTTCCATCTGTGCTGACCAGAGAAAATATTGTGATTAATTAAAAACAAGATTGATTGTGCCAAATGGTTCCCCCTGCAGGGCCGGTGCTTACATCCAGTAAAGAGGAGCCGCGGTGCCTCTTCCAAGAAACAGTGTGAACGATTGGATGACACATGCACATCTGAAGAAACTGGCCACGGGCTTCCGGCAGCTGCCACAAAGCATCGGCAATTAGTATATATATACATATATATATATAGTTTTAATGTTTTCTAAACAACTGTCAGAGATGTTCTAAGTCCTCACGGTGGAGCTGAGCGGAACCGGCACTGGACGCAGATTCGATGTTGTGTTACCTGGTAAAAGGGGGAATTTTTGGATCTGGAGTGGTGGTCTTGCACGTTTTACCTTGAATCTATGGCATTAGGGAGCTAACCCTAATCACGTTTCGGTTTCTAGAGGCTGGCTTTTTCGGGACGGCTGTCAGGGCAGTGATGAAAAGACCAAAGAGAGGAAGTAAATAAACAATGGAAGAAAATAGTGTCACAATAGTGCTGACACAAGACGTTAAAAAAAAAAAAAAAAAGCCAGATGTCCTGTGACTGTTTGCGTCCAGAGAAACAGCTGATCCTCATCAGCGCCCCTCGTTTCTGATTCAATGGCGCTCACTCCTCTCAGATTAATACAACAGGCACTTTCCAGTGGTAATAACCTCTTCGAAGAACCACCCCCCCTTTTTGTGTAACTGCAGCAGGAGCTCGGAACAATCACTGCACAACTTTTTGAGGAGCCTTCTTTAGCTACTTTCGGGCAGGTACTTTCAGCTCAAAGGAGGAACCATGAGTGACCACGTGTCCAGTAATTGAATCCGGACTGTGGATTACATATAAGCTAGACAGTGTGCCGCCAATGAATGAAGCCAAAATATAGAAATGCAGACCCTTGCACCCGTCTTACGCTGGTGACATCAACGGGAGGTCCACAGTCCGCGCAGTAACGATCAGGAAACATGTGATCAGTTGACCATTAAAAGCGAAAATTTGGGGTTTGAAATAAACAAAAAAAATGGGGGAAGAAAGTTGGCGTTAAATGTGCTTTAATCTTTCTGATGTACAGTTCCTAAACAGAAGCTTGTAAATCCCTCTGCGACTGTGTCAGACACCAAGCCAAATCCAAAATTATGAGAAAAAAATAACACTTGCAACAGAGATTAGTGTGATTTAGAAGATAAACTACAACACAAACCATTTTTGGGGCAAAATTCTAGGAAGGGCCCTGTGATGTATTTGCTTGTCCAAAGTCCCATCTGCTAACACGCTCACCAGCTATGCAGCAGCCGGCCGGTCGATGATGGAGATCTTTTGGCTTTGCTTTCAGGAGCCGTCACGCTGTCAGGCCTACGTACAGGCCTATGGTCCAAACATTAAGCGTACGCTATTGGTCGAGCGCATGAGCCTATTTTGCGCAAGCAACCAGTGTGTGTAAAACCATGTCGCGCGCAACGGTTGCTAGCGTTAGCACAACACACCCGGCTCCAAAGCACCTTGCTGAACTTGCATCGGACACATGAAGCTGGTTTGCAGTTCTCAGGCGACTTCCACAAAGGAGAGTTCCGACCATAAAAGTTCCGAGAGGTGTCCGGTCTCTCGGGGCCTGCTTCAGTTGTGGATTTTACAGGATATGTCAGTCAGTGACACTAGTCGGCTCACGTTGCAGGGGGAAGAAACCAACTGAACCTGGATCAGTTCCCCGTCTGGCTTGGCATGAAGACGAATTGGCTGCAGAGGGAAGTGTGTGGGTGTGTGTGCGCATACACTTTCAGCATAATTTTCGATAAAATGGGAAGCCTCATTTAAACAAACTCAAGACTGTTCTTATACCCCAAAGGCTGTTTGGGGGTTTGAAATTGGAACTCGTCTTTAATTATTTTTCGGGCTTTTTTTTTTTTCTCCTTTATTTGACAGTTGAAGACGGGAGAGACAGGAAAGCGTGGGGAGCGAGTAAGGGGGATGACGTCCAGGAATCCCTCCAGCCAGCTGGTAAATGAACCGGAGAGTCACTGCTAAGATCGTTTGGCTCCATATGATATGCACCTCAACCACACGGCTAACAGGTCGCCCAAGCACAGGGTGGCTTTTGTCAACTGGGGGGGTCTAAATTTTTGTTGCACTTACATGTTATTAAAAAAAAAAAAAACAACCACTGGTGTCCCCAAATGAACTACCTCCGAAATCCTAAAATTACAATACAGAGAAGCCCCTTAAGAAATGACTATGAGATGTTATAACGCAGTAATGCTAAAAGGACTTGAATAGTTTCCCGGTGCAACATCGCCATGCCAACAGCTCGCATCGTGTACAATGAAATATTTGTTATCGTTATTGTTGTTATACATCTGTGGAGGCCGCTGAGTGTCTTCTTCTGTTCTAACCCTAAAAAAAATGGTCCACACAATCAAGAGTCTTCATTGCGTCGAAAAAATAACGTCTTTTCAAAGTCAGCATGGTCAGATGTGACACAGTTAAGGTTGCAAATCCGGGAATTTTCAAAGTTGGAAACTTTCCATGGGAATTAACGTGAATTTATTGGAATAAAACCAAAATTTACTAAATTGAAGGTTGGCCCTCAACAGGGAACTTAAATATATATAGTTGGCTAAAACAAGCAGATTTAATGCAAGTACACCCCTCCATCACATGCACACAGCACTGCTTACTGCAGGGCTATTGAGGCCACGCCCCCTGCATGCACTGTGCACGCCTCCATCACATGCACAGATGACTGCTTAAACCCTGGAGGCCACACTTTTGAGCCCAAAGCACAAGACTACGGAAGCCACACAGTTGAGCCTGCCCATTATAGAAAGTCAAGGAAGTTTTTTATTACATTATGGGGTAAATATATTTGATCTATAATGGTATTACTGTTTAACTTGCAGTAGCTAGCTAGTTGGTAAGTTAGATGTAAATGTAAGCTATTTTTCATTTCATTGACCATTTAAGAGGCTATCTTATTATAGCTATCTACAATATATAGCTATAGTTTCCAATTTGGTATATTTCCAAAATTCCCCAGCTTAACTTCCCATGAAAGTTTCCGGAAAGTGACTGCAGTTAACTGTGTCAAAGGTTGCAAAGGGGCAGAAAATTTCCAGAGTGGTTGTACATTTTTTTTTAACATTGTTAGCGTCCAGATGTTGTTTTTGTTTCACAGGACATTTCACGTGTGAAACAAGCTAACACCGTCATGGCTGGGACTTCTGCTTTGGGACCCCGTCAGCCAGGACAACTTTCTTGGGAAAACAGCGTCCGACAGCTCAGGACTTCTACGTAGAAAACACATGGATCCAATTCCGACTGCTTACGAGGGCAGAGCTTTCAGCCCCACATTTGCATGCGCTGTGGGGAAGCGAGGACAGGAGGAAACGCTGGCAACGAAGAAAGGGAAGGTGACGCTCGGGTCGGATTAGTATATCTGGGAAGTGTGGAATTGGGTGTAAAGTTACATCCAAGCTATTTTGAGAGGTTTAAAGCTAGTGAGTTTTTTTGTTTTTTTTTGTATTCTGCCAACTGGATCAGAACCTCCCAGATATCTAAAGCGCTGGAATATTGAGCCGAAATCCACCAAGGCCAACGGCTGGCCGGCTGGGAAGCATCACAAACTGGAAGCTGCCTGCTTTTGTCACAACAAAACATGGTCGCTAACGGCGGAATTCCCTTTTGTGCCAGCGCACGGCAGAGCGGGACAAGTTTTGGAGAGACGTGATTCTGTGACATCCCAAATCCCTGGAACTTCAACTCCGAAGCTGCTCGATATGAAGGCCAAGCGTTCCTACATCTTGACTGAATTGTCTGGTGTGTGTGTTCCTTGAGCTGAAATATGAAAAAAAAGAAAGAAAAAAAAAAGAATTGGTCGAGTCTGTGTTCTCTACATTTTTCAAAAGAGGTTAGGATTTGAAAATTATCAATCTATATGCGGCATACAAAGCAGAGAGCAATCCTTGAGAAGTTGAACAAAAAGCAGGAGTTTCATGTTTTTGTTTTGTCCACCTTTCACCCAGAATCTGAGAGCATCCTCTGACTGTCAACATGGGCTAGATAAAGCCATGGTTGTAAAAAAAAAACGAACAAAAAACAAACAACGCTGTACCACCGAGAACGTAACAATACGCGTAATTGCTGGTACAGATTACACCATGCAGCGCATTTTTTTTTTTTTTTTAGGTTGTTTCGAGAATATGAAAACATGTAATTTCAGATATTAGTGAGGGCAAGTAAAGCAAACAGAGCGTCGGTTTTCAAAGGGCGCCACATATCTATTAAAAAAGCGCGCTGGGATCGGAAGGTTTCCACGGAGCCTGCCCCGGCCAACAGCTCTGGTAATCCTTTGATTTTGTATCAGCATGGTTTGCGGCTAACTGGCCAGTGCAGCGCTCGAATGAGCGGTATTGTATTTATAAGTCAGGGACTTTTAAAACAAACACATGATACTCGAGTTCCCTTTATGGGCTTCTTTCAAATGCACATGGCTTATAAAGGAACTGGGCCGGAGGTACTGAAACCACGCAGAACCCTCCCCGACGGCAGTTAAAACACTGAAGGTTTCCTGGAGAGCAGATAGGACTCATCGTGTTTTCTCGCGTAGAAGTGACCGGTCACACCAGAACGTGTTTCACATGCCTGAAAGCAGAACTTAAATGGTATTTTATTTTTTTATTTTTTTTTTAGCTCCTGTCCTATTTTCTCATCTATTTAGCTCATATTCATCAATCGAGGGGAGAAAACATTTGAGTGCCAGCCAAGAAGGGGAACTGCCTACTGCCAAAATATCCACTAAAAACCCTGATTCCAACACTGACGGGATTATTTTTTTATCATAATGCCGTGACATCATAAGAATATCTCCAGCACACGTGTATTTTGTTCTGACGTTTCTTTCAGCGCATGCATCGTGATCGCAGGGATGTGCAGTGTACGGTTGCGCTACCCAAAACAGTGCTACCCCGCCCGCTTCGGTGGAGGACTCCTTTCGGCGGACTGCCGGTCAGCGTTAGAGTCAGCTAGCGTCGGCCGTGCCGTTTTGTTGCCGTGCTTGCAAATTTGGAAACATAAACAATGTTTGTTTTTTTTTTTGTTTTTTTTTCGATCACGCTGAACTACATTCTCCCTGATCCTCCTCTGCGGTCCGCTCTTAACCCTCGAACACTAACGTTAAAATTAGTAACACCATCACTGACATCGGGTGTATTTTACACGATATATAACATTCTGGACAAAACATAGTTTTTCATCAGTATATGTAAAAGTACAACACTGTATGCCAAATTGTAGTACTCTTTTTAAATTTTTATTTTATGTGACATTGTATATTGGGGATTTAAAGAAAAGGTACCATGGGGGGGCGACGCGGTGGTTAGTTGCCTCATAGCAAGAAGGTCGCAGGTTGGATTTGGGATTTTTCCGTGTGGAGTTTGCATGCTCACCCCGTGTCTGTGTGGGTTCTCTCCAGGTACTCCGGCTTCCT
>CAAKHG010049688.1:7718-20842 GCA_901007715.1 Dactylopterus volitans | reverse complement strand
TGAATTTATGAGATTTAAACACACCCACAATACTAAAGTGTCTCCAAATGTCATACATACACATGTGCTTAAAATGCTTTGAAAATGTGTGTACCTTGGAGAAGTAGCCCACTATGTGGAAGCCTTTGGAGTCATACTCGGTCATTACATAGAAGAGGAAAGGGTCTGTGTCGTAATACAGGGTTTTGTGGTCCAGAAAGCACTTGGCGAGTAAACACAGGTTCTGGGAATAATTCTAGAAAAATATAAACAAATACACATTAATAATAAACAAAGGAAAAAAAAGCTGTAAACAGTGACAAAAAAAATCTGATGACTAACTTTATTTTTCCTGCCATCAATCTCAAAGAATGATATTGTTCCTTTGCGATAAATCTCGTTGCCTGGGGGATGTCGAAGATTACATTTTGTCTGTCGAGGGAGAAGAGATGAAAAGATCAGGGCAACAATCAAAGGAGCGAGATGGTAATATGATAGTGATGTTTCAGAGATTCTCACCAAATGCCTCTGGAGACACTTCAGACTTTTAAGGTACTTGAGGCAGAACTCGCAGAGGTAGAGGATGGGCAGTGTGGTGAGTTCCTGTGGGTACGGTGAAAAGTACCACGGCTTCAGTCTGTGCCGTCCAAGCTCTATACACTCGATGTTTTTCATTCGGGTGACGATGTCGTCATGGCTGCGGTCAGACACCAGACTGCCTGTCATGCGGGGCGCGGAGGGGATGCCGTCTGAACTGTCCTGGGAATCCTGGAGGCAAACAGAGTGGACATCGGATACAAGCATCGTTTTCTAGTGTCGGCGTGCTCTTGCTGCAGTTCAATAAACACTCAAATAAAAACAAAAAGCTGCTTGATCAAACGCAGCCATTAGTTTTAACAGGTTTAAACATTTTGATTTCTTTGAGTAACATGTAAAATCACGGTGGTAGTACATGTCACCAGAAGGACTAGGGTCTGAGGTAAGCAACACCTCCGATCTATTGGACCCGCTCGGGCACAGCTGAATTTTAACACCAACACACAATCAATTGGCAAGAATAGGAAATAAAACAGACCTCGGGTGGTGGTAGAAAGACACTGGCACTTTGAGGCTTGTTATACTGCAAAACCTTTATCATCTAGCAGAAAAAGACACAAAAACATGGGCTTTTGGAAACTAAAGAGGGGAATGAAATGATTTTTATTCTCACTAAACAGTATGATTAGGGGGGATTAAGACTGAAAGCAATGATGGGCCTCAGTGAAACATGTTAAGTACATTACAGGGTGGGTGTTTGTTTTTTTTCAGAAGTTGGCCGGGGGGATTGGCAATCATTGACAGTGATAGTGAAGCTTGACAATGGATGAGGAGCGAGGAAAAAGTAAGTCAAACATGTGTTGCACTGATCAGTTAATGGAGGTTTGACAGACTTATTGGAAGAACTCACTGAGATCAGAGGATGGGAGGGCGGCTGTACAGCTGTGGCAATTTTCTAAATTCAAGACAACATGCATGAAGTTTCAGGCAGAAAATAGATTCAACTAAAAAAAATCTCAGCTGTGGCCTGACATCCAAGGTTAGGCCGTTGTCCTGCAATGCTCAGTGAAGAAAATAATTGTTTCTTTAGTAAGTGTGCAATAACTGCCTCTTCTTGTGTACTTCATCAACATGAACCATGTTAAAGTGACATACTCTGCAAGGTTTTGTCATCAAACCCTCAAAACAAAGAACACATTTCACATCATTCACCAACATGAACATAACATAATATTTTGTATAGCATACAAACCATTATCTCCATATAATGAGAAGTGGAGTCATTTTTACCCATAATATGCTTATTATGTAATCAGTTGAAGCACGTAATTGGACAACAGCACTCAAATTTAACAGAGTAAAACAAAAGGGGCCAAAATAACAAGCTCAACATCACGCAAATGAAGCACACACGACTGAAAAATATCAAATATACATTTCGAGACTGAGTGTTCAGAAGAGTTTGGCTGATGTGCTTTAGGTCAATACTGAAATTTAGGACTAAAACGATAAAAGCAAACATTAACAAAATCTATGTCAGGTAGGGCAGCATGTAACCGGTCAGTGACTTCTGACATTTAAGGTTTTGCTTTAAGAGCCATGACAAACAATTCAAATGCAAAAATAGCATTTAACAATTGTCTATTTAGTATACCGTAATTTCCGGACTATTGGGAGCACCTGAATATCAGCTGCATCCTCTAACTTTAAAAAGAAAAAAGAAAATTGTACATATACATGCCGCACTTGCCTATAAGCTGCAGGTGTCCACGTTGTAACATGAGATATTTACACAGAAAGACTTTTTTAACTTCTAATTAAATATGTGCTGGTAACACACACCAATACATACTGTAAATGCTTTTTTTTTCGTAACGGTGCCTGTAACACAGCTGGTGAAAAAAATAAAATATACAATAGCCTACCAGGAAAAGTCCATCCATCCTTCCATTTTCTATCCCCACTTTGTCCTCCTCAGGGTCGTGGGGACTGGAGCCTGTCCCAGCTGATTGCTATCTTCATCCTCCTCTAAAACCACTAGCCGTCTTTTTCAGTGTTGAATCGATCCATCGGAAGTGTTTAACTTGAAAGCTGCATCATATGCATTTCTTCATGTGTTTTACATGATAAAGGTGTGTGCATGATGTGCAAATAATTGATCTGAAGAATTTAGTATGAGTGTGTTTGATTGGTCCACAAAGACCTGTTTGGTAATTTCATTGGTCTGATGTGATGCGATAAATTTGGCGGCATGAAGCTCATTAGCCAATAAGCCAGATCGTTGTTTAAGCTGCAGTGTTCAAAGCGTATGAAAAAAAGTAGCGGTTTATAGTCCGGAAATTACGGTAAGTGCAAAAAATACAACATCACCAGATACTACATGCCGTGATGCAAACTTAACATTTCATAGACACTTTTGCAGAGCAGAGCCCAGTGAATTCTGTTTGCAGTAAAATGAAGGAAAAGGTCAGGCTTCTATATAAGGATGTAAACTAAGCCATGGGAAACACCTAAAAATTAAAATAAGCTGACAGTGGAATGCATAAATTGGCATGTACTCACATTGCATACTTCTTCAGTGGCACCACAATTAGCTTTCCTCTTCCTCCCAGTCTGAGAGGGGATGAGTCTTCTGGCCGTGCCGTTCTATCGTTACAGAAATGAGTTCGGTTAAGCACTAGCTAGTGATGAAAGCCACAAACATCTAAAATCCAAGGAGGTGCGATTACTGTTGTGAGGGAGGAGAGCTGCTCGTGGTCTTCGCGGGACTTGAAGGTGTTGGTCTCTCTTACGGCGGGGTAAACAGATGCCTGAGAGGCTTCAGCTGAACTTGGCAGGGAGGGCACGGGGGGGGCCGGAGGTACCTGAGTCACCAAGGGGACGGTCTCTACTTTCCGTTTCTGTAATAAACAGATGTTATTAGATGTTGGGCTTCAAAATGAGCACAAACATAAGTGAGTAAGAATGTTGTTTGTTCCATCCAGACCAGCACCGTGTGCTACAAACCCATTTCATGATTCTAAGATGGGTTACCCTGTTTTACTTCATATCAAGGCGTTCAACCTGCAGTTTTCCCCTTTCTAAAATAAGCTCAGAATGTGTCTGTTTCATAACCACAGCTTTTATAAATTCAGCAGATTCTTCAGTTTCTGATTGTAACCAGGTTAAACTTGGCCAATGTAAATTATATCTTATTTAGTCCTGGTATCAAAATGCCACAAACACAGGTCAGCTGAAACTGCAACTTTCAACTGAGAATGCGTCATTATGAGTAGATATAATAACCTAATAATAATGTCTTAATTGCATTTATCTGCTTGTTTTTAACAGAATTATGCATGTGCCAAAGGAGTTTCAAATTTTTTGGATGGGGAGTCAGGCATATCTTAATGATTTTATACCTTAATGATTATATTCTGTGTAAGATTTAGTGCAGATGCTCATAAAGGTCCTGGTTCAGGGATGTATGTTTTCCAAGTGGGGAAATCTTACATCAATGGACAAACTGTGTGAGGAATCTGCCACCTACAGTATGTGCTCATGAAAATATATTGAGACACACTGTATATGATATTCAGGTGTGAATGTGCCTACAAGAGAAAAGTGGCCAACAACTTCTGTTTGTTTGTTTTCAAAAGTTCCAGCTTTCAAACATGAAACACTCCCCACTTTAGGTTTATGATGGTTGCTTTTTAAGCATTCAAGTTTTAAAAAATGTGACCTCATAGAAAAATCAGTTTTCAGCATACATTTCCAACACAGGCTGAACATGCTACGCAGGACAGATTTGAACAGGTTCAGTGGCACTACAAGACAATTGAGTACACTGGATGTGATCTGCATTATTAGTCTTTTTTTTTTTTGGATCTTAGCTTTTTATACCTCCTTTTCTGTGCAGCTCAGCTTGACCTGCTAAACGAACATCCAAGATGCATGTTAACACCAGGAGTAAACAAGCTGTCCGTCATGGCTCTCTAGAATGGGAAAATTCAACTTGTACCGGTGTGGGCAGGGTTTTGCCTCTGGAAGGAGCTGTGGCAGATTGTTGGTTGAGATCTAGACTCTTCCTCTGAATTGAACAGAAAGGAAGAGAAGGAAGCGGGTTAACTGACATTCATGTTAGCGCTGAGGTTAATACTGAGGTTCTCGTTGCACATAAGAGTCTAACTAATGCCTTGAATAACAATCAGCACAATTGCAGAATTGAAAATTAACAATTTTAGAGGACTCGTTCCTCACAAGCAGTCTTATCAATAAAAAAAACTGCTCTTTGAGTTACATCTAAACCACAAATTCAGCCAACATCGGTCATAATTCATTTCAAAACAGCATAAATCAAAGTATAAATCACTGGTTGGGTGACCATGTAAAGTGCTAACATACTGCTGTTATGCTAAAACCCAACAGACCAAACAACATTGAGCTGATCGTCTCTAAACCATTCAATGTTTATGGTATTAAACTGATAAAATGTACCAGAAATTTAAAATAAATCAAACTTGCCATGGTCAACTTCCTTCAGGTATCATTATATTCTATTGGGAATATATATTCAGCATATAACATATATTCTCTGACCATCTTGAGCAAAACAAAACACTATTATGACAAATCACTATTGTCACTCCTTAAATAAAGGGGTTTTCTACTGCAGGAAGTTGCTGGCCATTTTAAGGCAGACTGTGTCTGTGCGTATTCTGGCTGTAAGTTGTGCCCTCGTAGGATGTCTTTATGGGCCTCTCCATGGAAGAACAAAGTATTTTATTCAGGGTGATTACCTCTTAGTGCCCCTGAAAAACCTGCTCAGCAGAGCTCAACACTGATCAAGACTGGACTCATGAGTAATGCAGTAACTCTGTGACAACTCCAACATTTTGTTGTTCCTCTGCTCCTTCTGCATTGATTTTAGCCAATTAGGGGCTGTTCCTCTAAGTGCTCTTGCCATCAGGTCAGTGCCCTGAGTTCCTGCGGTGGAAAACCACTCCTAGAAATGGCATCCACTGGCATAATCTAAAATTACTCAGTTGCCTTTGCAAGGCAGGCTCACATTATAAAAACTAGTGCCTGACATGAAATGATTCCGACATACCAGCATACTGTATATTAGTGAAACCGTTACTGATGTGAGAAACATTTAGTTTTATAGTGTTACCACTTCTCGCTCTGGAGAACTGGGACGGGAGCCCGGAAGACCATTCTTAGTGGGCGTCTTAGCTTCTTTCTTAGGGAACTGAAGCTTCTTCATGTCAAGCCTGTCTGATGTGACCCACTCATCCAGACGCTTGTTGACTTTTAACAAAAAGAACACATTTGCGGTTAGGTTTCAGTGTATTGCATTTCAGTCATTAAAAACTGTTAAAATGCCAGAGAAAAACTAGACCTGACATTAATTATACTCACAGTCGATGTAGTGAACATAGTAGAGCTTTCTCCCGGAGACTTCCTTCACGCTTAAAATTTCAGCCAGTGCTGTAAGAAAAGAGATAAGTCCAATTAAGACTAGCAGAGCATGCATGACCAAACTAGTTCATTAACTGTGACAGACTTCCAACAAAACAGCTGCTTAAAGAATTTTCCACAATAACTGTCAACACACATTGAGGTGTAAAAGTTCAATAGGTAAATTTCTAAAAATCAGGACGCTAGCCCTAACTACATTGAAAATACACCAAACAACTATTTTCATTCTCAACTGATATTTTAGCCACTTGCAACTACTAAATGTAAACTAGCTATCGCCATAGCCATGAGCATCTCAGAGCACAAGATGATATCCTCAACTGTCTGCCTGAATCCTGGTTATATTCAATATATTATCATGCAAAGTGAAGATTAGCAGCAAATCCTCACATACAGGTAAATATCACATGATTTCCGTTTTGAGTAAAAAAATTAAATAAGTATTTGATTACGACAGCTGCAGACATCTGTCTTCTAGCTGACTTGTTAATTAGCTATAATTTCATTACTAAATGTCATGAGCTAAAGAAAAAACAGTGGATAGTCAATCTTCTTTAGGTCTCTAAACTTATACTACCGCACACTAACTATGCAAACAAACTGGAAATGTCCTCATGACAGACCTATGGAACACTTATTGCTCGAATTTAGAAGGTCGCAATAAAACAGAAGCGTTTGTGGACCACGGGCCGAACTCCCATTTGGAGTTGAGATTCTTTAATGAAAAATATATAACCTTCCAGGAGAAGTGTCAACAAAAGACAAGTGTGACTCATTTTAGCTTCTCATTTCCTCATCTTCCTATCATTTGTAAATCATAGCCTGATCTTCTACAAATTCTGCATGTTTTTACAAGTAAAATGTTTTTTTTTTCTCCCAAAATTGTCCTTAACAGAGAAAAAAAATAGTTTCCAAGCACTGTTACTACGAAACTCATGTCACATTCATTCGCACTGTACTGTCTCGTGTGTTCGCTGCGAGCGGGGTGTTCCGATGCTTTGACAACACGCCGCTGCGCCTCTTAACAGCTGGGGTTCGCTAGTTAGCATTCGCTAGCCTAGCAGTAGAAAAACAGCCAGACAACACTTACGCCATTCGTCCTCGTGCTCTTGGTTTTTACGCAGGACTGGCAGGCGACAGCCCTCTACAATCTCGACCTGTCGAAAACAGTGCGTTTAATTTGCATTCTCAAACTGGTTAGTGTCTGTAAAATAAAACTATATCTGTTGGATACCTACCGAAGATGCGCTGTCCGCCATTTTCGTCATTTGAGTGAGCTGGAGCAGGGTGTTGTGGGAAAATGCCGGTCTTCCGCAAAGGTTACATAAAAACAAGATGAGAGTGACGCTGTTACGCCGAACCCGGTGAGCGGAAGTCGGAAAACCAACCAGGAAGTGATAGGTCTTTTTTTGCCAAAGAAGCTTATAAACTAGCTGAACGTGCAGAGTACAACCCTCATCATGACATGTTGCGGCATCACTTTTCGGACAAATCCGTCGAAATAAAGTCCATTCTTTAAATAAAAAAAAAACAATGTTATTCCAAATCCTGGCAGCTTAATCTCCATCCTGGTTTCTCAATATGATGTGTAATTTCAAGGCCAAATCTTGCAACCGTTCCAAATGTACAAGCCTAATCTACATGGAATACTTGTAGGGTTTTCTGGTGGATATTGTGTGAGCTGCTGATAAGCCAAAGCCTTTTCCCTTCAGACCCGCCAATCAGAACCTTGTGTTTTCCACCGGACCACTTTCTCGTGCCGCTAAGCATTTTCTATGGGGAAATGTCTCGTATTTGGATGGCCTGATTGGCTTGCAATATGATGAATAAGAAATATGTAGGTATGTATATGTAGATATAGAACTATTTGGTTATGTGGCTCGTTTATTTCAGTATACATGGGAATATCATGTCCAGAGCTACATACAATGGTACCTTTATTCCACTTTGTGCAGGTTTATGTCTTCTAGGTAGAGAGAATGCATGAGACTTTTTCATTTGCTCTACATCAGGGGTCTCAAACTAGTCCGTGAAAGGGCCCTGTGGCTGCAGGTTTTCATTCCAACCAAGCAGGAGTGCACCTGACGCAGCAAAGTGAAGACACTTCATTGGTGGAGTGGAATCAGGAGTGCTCCTGCTCCTGCCAATCAGCTATCTTCACTCCGCCGATTTGCTGTGTCAGGTGTGCACCGGCTTGGCTGGAATGAAAACCTGCAGCCACACGGCTCCTTCACGGACCACTTTGAGACCCCTGCTCTACGCAATATACTGTATCTCCAGTCTGGTTAGAGCACTTACAATACACAGTAGCAGTCACCTTGAAAAGTGTTAGTGCTCTGGGTGCATGCATCAACTTCTAGCTACATGCTTGTTCTCAGGATGCTGAATTTCAGGTGAAATAAATCATATGCATGCACCTTAATTGGAGCTTTCTCACAACTTTCGTTTAACATGGCAAATTTGAAATAGGGAAACACAGCTGATTCTAATCACACTGATTAATCAGCTATGCCATTTTCAAAGATAGATTCAGTTTGATTCAAAGGTGGTGATTAAAGAAGGCAAATTTGGCTGTGACAGATAATAAGGAGTATCAGATCTGGCACCGGTCCTGTCATGTTTAGATGAGAGGAGATTTAACATATACATGCTCATACACTTCATGATATGTCAATACATAAGGCCTGGAGAGTTAACTCATAGTTCTACACCTGTAAGTGGAACTTGCTACACATTCAAGAAACAGTTTGCCTATCTATCCAGCAGGGGTCCCTCTTACCCTCAAGTTGACCCTCAAGAATATTGCCTGGTACACTACATCAGAATCAGAAGTACTTTATTCATCCTGAAGGAAATCGTATGGTCATAATCACAGTTACTGCACTTCAGTATGAATAGATATAAGATACACAAAAGAAGTGCAGAGATTTAACAAATTTAACTATATATATTTCTCTTTTGTGATATTACAAGATATATCTAAACAAATCAAATATATAAACCAACTATAGAACCTAAATTAAGTGGAAAAGAAATGCAAAGTGCTTTCTGGAAAAGAAGTAACAATTACGAGCATTATCAGTATGATAACACAGTCATGAGTACAGTTACAAATGTGCAAAATATTGCTCTGCGGATTTATTGCATTAACCAATCAAATATGTAACCAAATCAAGAGAACCTACATTTAGTGGAAAAGAAATGTAAAGTACTTCTTAGAATAGAGAAGTATGTAGACGACACTAGCATTAACAATATGATAATACTGGTAATGACAATATGATAGTGCAGACATGAGTATATTAACAGTGTATTTACTGCAGTTAGATAGAAGAGTTAAACACTCTGGTTGCCACAGGCAATGGAATCAGCCTCTCACTGAACGAGCTCCCGTGAGTGGCCTGCACGTCGTGGAGCGGGTGGGAGGAGCCGTCCATTGCTGCTCGTATCTTGGACCGCATTCTCCTCTCCGACACCGCCGTCAGAGAGTCCAGCTTCGCCTCCACAACATTACTGGCCTTGTGAATCAGTTTGGGGAGTGTGTTGGCATCAGCGACCCTCAGCCTGCTGCCCCAGCATGCAACAGCAGAGAGGATGACACTGGCCAGTCACCACACACTCCTAGAAGATCCTCAGCATCGTCCGACAGATGTTAAAAGACCTCAGGCGCCTCAGGAAGTAAAGGCGACTCTGGCCCTTCTTGTACAGTGCAGCTATGTTTTTTGTCCAGTCCAGTTTGTTGTCAATATGTACATCAAGGTATTTATAATCCTCCACTATGTCCACATCAGCCCCCTGAAAGGACACATTCATATATGAGTTTGGATAACTATCTTGAAATTTGGAGGTGCGGTCAGTATGACACATCACATTGTATGTTTTTATCATTTTTGACAATCTCAGAAATTGCAGAATGGAGATTGAGGCCCAAAATAATCTAATTTACAACTGCTTTACCATTTTAAATGAAGTCATAATGTACACCGCATATCCATGCAGTCAAATCATTCCTTGTGATCCCTCTTGTTTTCTTGCAGTCATCAGAACAACGGTGCTTTTGAGCTCATAATCAGTTTTTCTGGTTCTTGATATTTACACCCTACTCTCCATCATCTTAGACTTACATATGCACATAAAGACTAACATATGACTAATTTGTAGCCTTTAACCACTTTGTTGACTCTTTTGTTTCTGTAGTGTTATTTGCTTCTCATAAATGCATAACATAAAACACACACCAAGCACGTCCTGGGTATTACTGAAATGTTTGATGGCTTTTGTCAAAATGTCTTAGATTTGTTCAGCTTGCGTGATAAATCCACAATGTGTGTCAACTGTAAATAATACACAGCCACAGCAGCTTACTGTCCGGGTACGCTGGAAAAACATGCTGATGAAAAAGAGCATAGACAGCAAGTCGACATGTGACATGTAACATTTAGATGAATCCACACGTCGTCTGTGTAAAACAAGCACATGTGCACTGGAAACAAGCGGTTCAGTCCACTTGATTGAGCAAACAAACACATTCAGGTGTATATTGCAAGCTGATTTGACTTGACTGACGTTTTTTGGGATTTGTGAGCTTAACGAAGAGTAAAGCAAATGTGTACGGACAGAAGTCAGGATCATCTCAAAAAAACGAGTGCAAAGCTTATCAGTGATCTTTATTATAAATCTTCAGAACAGCAGTCAGTGCACAGAATTGGCATGTTTTTAGTTTGAGGGAAATCAAGCGAGAAATGCAAAACAAATATCAGAAAAAATGAAGCAGAACCTATGCAACATGAAACCTTCCATTCCAGTACGATTCTAATCCAACAGATAATCACAGCTTTCTTCAGGGACTGCGTGCATATTTATATTTACCACACCTAATAGAGTGTGCTTGACTTCTGTGGCTGATTATTATTATTACAGACAGGTGAGAAAGTGACAAAAAAATTTAATGTGTCGCTGAATGTTTGCTCATATGCTGCATCCCACACTGGTACTTACAGGGCCCCTTTATCATATTCTATTCTTCATAATAATCTCAATAACTATCGTGACATTTGTAGGTTCTGTCAGTTTAATATATCAAAATGTTTTTATGCGCAACAAGCACTATACTAGGAAACTCCTGTCCTAACATGGCAGCTAATACTTCCCATATTCATACAGACGTTAGCTCATGGTTCATTTGGCATTTACCTCGAGCGGCCAAATTGTTCACATTCAAATTTCATAGTTTCAGTAAACATGCTTTCTGTATCTTTGCCGGATATTCTGTTCATGTATGGTGCAGATACTACATATTTCTGGACGGAATTTGAGAAAAAAGTATAATCAGCAGGACCATTAATATTAGGCAGAATTAAAACTAAACTTTCCTTCTTGAATAACAAGCCATTTCATAATATTGTACAGTTTTGGTAATGGCGGAGTGCAGCCTCCTGATGATTTCTACGTGCTGGATTTGTGTGTGTCTTTGTACATGGATGTGAACAACAGGGAGAAAAAAAGGGGTTTGCTGACACACACTGCGTGGGTGCCCAAATCCATCAGGGGTTCCCTATAAATGGCTTAGCGCTCTGATTTGACTTTGTAGCGTAAGACCAAGTAAGTAGCCAGTCTGAGAGTCAGGAAGAAAACCCCCAGCACCATGAAGTCCACGTAGAGCTTTGCATCCTCCACGTCCAACAGCTGCAGAACCTCTTCCGGCTTTTGGAACTTGCACGTATGGCCTGGACACTCCAGCTCTGAGCGGTTCATCCCATAGATGGAGAGTATCACTCCCTCAAAGCCGTACCTGAAAGACAAATTCAACCTCATCAAATCAAGGTTCCTTTAAAGGGAAGACCAGAGATCCAGGCTGAAGTATCTTGAAATTCCTCCTTAAATGAGATCTTCAGCACTCAACCTATGTTCATTTTCCAGTAGGTTTACATCAAAAATGATTGATAGGACGAGAAATAATTTCATTCAGGTCAATACTGAGCGACAAATGTGTACAAAAGCCCCTCTATGATTGGTGAAGACACTTGAACTGATTGAAATGCGTTTTGTTCCTATCAATCCTTTAGAGCCTAAAGTTTAGAGCCTAAAGGATTGATAGGTTGATTGTCAAACTGGTCCATGAAAGGGCCGTGTGGGTGCAGGTTTTCATTTCAACCAAGCAGGAGCGCGCCTGACACAACAAAGTAAAGACAGCTGATTGGTTGAGTGGAATCAGCAGTGTTCTTGCTCCTGCCAATCAGCTATCTTCACTCAGCTGATTTGCTGTATCAGGTGTGTTCCTGCTTGGTTGGAATGAAAACCTGCAGCCACACGGCCCTTTCATGGACCCAACCAAGACCCAACCAAGAGATTCGACAAATCCAACATATGTGGAATCAGAATAAAGGACGCGGGATCAAATCACATCAAACATTCCTGAAAATGCGTCGCAATAGGTCAGTTGCCAAACTCGTAATTTAGTAGTCCACATTCTGCCGCCACAATCGGCTGGCTAAAATTACAACTGCTCGTTGATTGTTGTAAAACCGCAGGTTAATTGGGGTTACCATTACACTACATTTGAGAGGCCAGGGATGTTAATTCATGAGATGTCATAATGTCACATTGAAAAATAGGTTAGTTACTATTCAATGCTCATGTTATTTTGCTGTTACCTTGCATATCACAAAAACAGTTTTTCTCTCTGAACTCGAGGTGCAAGGTGGCAGTTTTTCATCACTGCGTTTCTTCCTTAATTAGGAATTCGATACTTGCTCTGTACTGTATCTGCATGTTAGAAGGCAAAATACTGTTTTTTAAAGCTTTCACTCCATGTTTTTTTCGAACTGAAATGCAATAAGCCTGTTCAAAGTGATCATATACCAACAAATTGATCAGTGCTGTTAAGGTATGCTAATAGTTAAAGGGTTAAAAATAACACAGTACATACTTTGAATTGGATATAGTTAGTCGGTGCCAGTGGTGTAAAGCAGCTTGACTTGGACAAGTGACCAAATACTTGAGACCTGACTTGGACTTAAGCTCAATGTTATAAGACTTGTGAGCACCTCTGGAACATACACCCAAAAAGTCATGAATATCACATAAAGCCTGACCACATAAGTAGCAAAGAATTTACACAGAACAAAAAAAAAAAAAAAAAAAAAAAA